>JAUZSV010062994.1:0-14831 GCA_034780495.1 Parotocinclus cesarpintoi
GTGTGTGTGTGTGTGTGTGTGTGTGTGTGTATATATATATATATATATATATATATATATATATATATATATATATACACACACACAATAAAATAATACAATATATATATAACAGGAAGGACAATCTTTTGTTTTAAAAGGCAGTGATGATAGTGTTCTCCTATCATATTCGTATTTCCATTTTTTTAAAACATACAAGATAATAATTACAGATATTCCCAGTTTACACTGGGCAGACTTATAATATTTTGACTTAATGATGGGAAATTGATAATAAACATAAATACACCTTCTGCAGAAACTGAAACTAATTCGTTTCGCTCTTTCCCCAGGCAAGCGATACACAATATAATAGCCTCCAACACACTGCCATGCTAAATGAGCAACTCAGCCGTGTGTGATGTAGGGAGTCACGTGGCGAGAGTGATGAGCGTTGGGAAACGTCGCGGTCGGGCAGCAATCCTTTTTGTTTTTTACTTTTTTAAACATTATTTAATAAATCACAAGATGTTCAATACTTTATTATTAAATAAGTTGTATGTTAATGATTCGCCCAGCTGTAGGCAATGTAAATGTTTGAATCATATTTAAGATATTCTACGCTATGATATGCAGGCAGTTCCTGCTTTGCAATAGGGACGTGTTCTGACAAATCCACCGTATGTTGTTATTGTTGTCATTCTTCATAAATCGATTTTAATATATAGTAGTGCTGGAAACTATTGTAGCACGTAGTGTACATCAAACATCCTGTATTTAAAGCAGGAGCAAGACCACCCCTATAGTTGGACAAAGTCATTAACATAAAGCTTATTTTGTAATAAAGTTTTTAATATCTCATGGTATTTATTGAATAACGATTATCATGCGACCAAGGCTTTTCCTCACAACATTTTCCAGCACTCTCACACACTGCCGACTTCCTCGTCCTAGTGCAAGACTATTGCACATATTACGTATCGCTTGGCAGGGAAAATTAGAAATCCAAAATACGGAGTACAGTTTCTGCTGCAGGTGTATTTATGGGTATTACCACATTCCCATCTTAAAATCGAAATATCGTAATTCGGCCATTGTAAAATCATAATCGGGGAGCACCTGGACTGTATTCAGTACAGTGCTGTACTAAATGTTTTCATATTGTTTTAATTCATGATAAAGTTTCAAATAAAACACTATGTGCCAAGTATTTAAGCTACTCTGTGAATATAGTAATCGTTCGGTCAATGTCCTGTCTCTCAGAATGTGGACGTTAAACGGTGCATATCTGTAATGGGTTTAATGGCAAGTGTGTGTGTAGGGGTGCAACCCAACCAATTATCATATGAAGGCTGCAAATGTGAATGATACAAAGCCAGGAAAATGCTGGTAAAGGTAACTTTGTAACGTCCCTGGTTTTGAGCGTGCCATGGGATTCTGATTAAAAGCTGTGAGATAATAAAACTTTAGCTTTATCCATCTTTAATTAGTCCACCTGGAGTCAGAAAGTCGTTCCTCTGAGGTAGTTCTTGCCTTCCCTGGTGGTCCTTCAGCGCAGTCTCGTAAAGCAGAGCCCCTTAACCAGAGTATGCTGCTGCTCTTGGCATGCGTTGAGAACTGCTGGAGGCTGACGGCGTGATGAGGGGTGCTTAGACATGTAAAAGTCTGAGTTACTACTTCGGTCGACATTCTTCCAGAGCAGCTGAAGTCCAGTGTGACGTGCTGCATGGTCACTACCAAGCCTGATTTGGTCAAACGAATGCAAAGTCCTTTTTAGGGAGCCGACGCTGGTCGTGTCTTCTCTTTCCTAAGCAGCATTTGGTGCTGATTATGAACTTGGGGTAAGAAAGAGATAAACAATTTATTCCTATCCCTTTTTCCTGCTGCATTTGTCACACTGATAGTTTAACAGCTGCGCCTCACTAAGGACACCATTTCAGTCGAACAGTCTTCCCGAAATGACTGGGTTCAGCATTGCTCCTAAGAATTGGAACATAAGGAAGAAGACCCAGGCCTTAAAAGAATGAAGGGAATGTAAGAATTGCTAGCTTTTCCTCTGTTTTGAAACAGTCTGTCCGGTATGGTCTGGACTTTTTCTAGTTCCGTGCCATATTTTGAAGGTACCTAATAGCTTTCCACCTGATAGAAGTCTGTGACTCCTTGGTGAAAGATGTATGTAGCACTTGCTCAATTTAGTCATGTAACAAAACGCAACTCTGTCGAGCTTGTGTATCTTTTTCTCCTTCTACTTCACATTGCACAAGGCAATCATTTGGCCAAACGCTGCTCCATTCCAATGTGATGCTCTCAAGTATAATAAATTTTTTGCTATGTTTTGTGCAATATCCGATGACACCCTTGTTTCAGAAAACGGCTAAAGAATGTGAGGGTTTCTTAAACAGGATTTAATTCCAGCCCACTTGAAGTGCAAATTCAGTAGAAGAAAAAAAAAACCAAAAAACATGTAAAAACTTAAAGCGATTTGACATGTCTGGTCAAAACCTCAACTCCTCTGTCTGGCTGGGAATTGTTTGAGTTCATGACACATTTCCTTCATAGGAGGCGATATTAACCTCTCTCTCAGCCTTCAATCTGTGGTGCCTGCATGTTATCCCAGTATAAAAAGAAATCAGAGCAAAATCAATATAGCATGGGTTGATTTTCTTCGTTGAATGTCGTTTCAGATGTGTGTGGAACTATGGTTTTTAATGTACAATATTCTACCTTCTGTGTCTGAGATGTTTCAACAGAGAGAAAACTCGGTGTATTGGTCATGGTCATGATGCTTTTCCTGATCCCGCATTTATTATTAACCACCTTAAAGTGATATTTTGTACATTTCTTATACCGACGTGAGTGAATTGTTATATGACCTGAGCCTTGTACTGTCTGCTTTTGTGACAATGTCTTAATGGTATTTAACCGAGTCTTTTTTTTTTTTATTTCAAGTCTAGTTTTATTTGTATCTTGTGCCTTTCGATATTGAATCTGTAGTATATTTTAATGGTTCTAAAACATACATTGATATGACTTCATACCATTTTGTAGACAGAATGCTGGTAGACTTCTAATGTAGCTAGTAACCGGAAATATTTTTGAAGTGCTATACTATGGGTTTAATATGTGTGCTTGTGTTTATTTTGATAATGACAGATGTACTTTCATTGTTTTGTACCTTATCCATGGTCCTTATTATGCCAATGCAGATTTGCTGAAAGATGTTTTGTAAAGAGGCTGAAATTAAATGGTTATAGTCTAACACATGCGATGCCTCTGCTTCCGTTCTATGCGTATACACAATCCTCATTGTTTCTATACTTGTCCATTTAATCAGTTCCACTTACCAAATAGAAGCACTTTGTGGTTCTACAGATACAGATGTCCCATTAGTGGATCGTTCTCAATGACCGCATTGACACGTGGATCAGACATAGCGGTGCTGCCGGAGCTCTTAAACACCTCGTTGACACTGCTGGACTAAAAATAGTCCACCAGACAAAAATGTTCGGCCACCCAAATCCTGTGAGCACTGACGAAGGATTAGAAGATGACTAACAAACTGTACAACAACAGATGAGCTGCTGTGTCTGACTTGACATCTACAATAAGGTGAATGTTTTTAGGTGAACTATTTTAAAAACTCCAGCAGCACTGCTGTGTCTGCCATTTATACCAGCACAACACCACCCAAACTGTACCTGATGTTTGGGGGTTCCTGACCATTAGAGGACAGACAAAACAGCTCTTATCTATGTAAGAATGTACAGAAATAGATGGACTACAGTCTGTAATTGTAATACAGTCGAATCCGGTTAATTGGACCAGCCGCTTATTAAGACCAAATCCTAAAGTACAGAAACAAATCCTACTATATACCTGTAATGTTATTCGCCTATTTGGACCAAAGAACGTGAGAAAAATAATCGCCACCTAGTGGGTCAGCGATTTATGGGAGGATTTTTGGGATCCCCGGGAGAATTTATGCTTTTATCAAAGGTCAGGAAATCTGAAAAATTGTGTTGACAAGAGCAAAACCAGCGGGAGGTGAACACACCCACCACTGTCTTGATTTTGTTCAAGTGCAGTCCATCAAGAGAACGCGTCAGATCACACTGGATAAGTTCTTCAAACATTAATTTATTTTTAAATGAATACATTTAACATGTAACATTGCACGTCCTGTCTTGTAACATAGGGCATGTTCGTTTAATGGGACCAGCTGGTTATCAGGACCAAAACGATGACTGTCTAAACAAGGAGACCTAATAAAAGGAACAGGCGAGTGCATAATGGGTACCAAGTCTGATTTTACAAATCATTTAATCAGTGTAACAATTTTTAAGTGAAAGTTTGAATGTCTAAACAGAAATCTTTTGATATATTTTATTATCAAAATTGACTACACTTTTTGTTACGGTTCCCCTTTTGCTTTAGGAATAGTTTGTACTTGAATTCGGCATGGTCCTCGGGTTTGTGTGAAATCTCTTGATCCGTGTAATCCAGGATATTCCAAAGAACATCATGTGATGTTGCTGAATGCTTGGCTTTCTCAATCTTCAAGTGCCCCCATAAATGCCCAGTGTGGATTTAGTTCAGGTGACTGTAAGTCAGTCAGCACACCTTGATCTTTTTTGGTATCCAGGTAATTGTTGCACAGCTTTGAGCTAAGCATTGGCTTTTTATCTTGCTGAGTTATGAATCCTTCACAGAGATCTGAACAGGCATTTCCACTACTGATCTAAGACTATAATAGCACCCACTGTATTTTCTATCACATACCGATTTTTGTTCCACATTTCAACCCTGCATGTCTAGTCAGGGTTAACACCGACGCACAGGATGTAGGTGTGTGTGTGTGTGTGCGCGCGCCAAGGATGGGTTGCCAATTAATTGTCGTGACTGTATGTGACATCCCACCTAGCAAAAAGGCACCTGTGTTTTATATTTTTATGCAAGTCCCTCCTGGATCAAGATCCATATCCTGGATTTATTGGTTGCCAGTGGAAGCGTACCCTTGTTTTTTTTTTAATAATTATTATTTTATTATTTTTTTTAATGGGGGTTAACAGCAGTCATTCAGAGGCTCCGGGAGATGATCCCACAGCCAGCCTGCATAAGCAATTATGACTGTGTGACGTCCGATGCAAAGTGAAGGAACCACTGGGACCCTAACCTGCTACCTGCAATTAAACAGTTACAAATCTAAAACACTTTATGAACAAATTACAGGCAATTTTGAGGAAGTGCCCATAGTGAAGCATTCATTGTTTTTAAAGAACTTTTGAAGAGAAACCATTTTGCTACTGTTAACCTTTGAATAGTAATTCCATTCAGTACCGAAGTCATGCATTGATCTTTCAGGTGCCAATTGAGCCACCATATAATAACCTCTAAAGTTCAGCCTGAAGATGGAAAGAGACAGGCATTTAAAACTCAATCTGAACAGCCTGAATGCACACGGTCCAGCTGCACAAACAGATGATGAGAGGGGAAAACTCTTAAGCTTTTTAGCTTTGCCTTGGCGTTCCAGATAAGGTCTAATCGAAGCAGCACTTTGGTTTTGGACTCCAAGCACCTGCTTGTAATTTTGTGTCCCCTTGTCTTTTAGACCCACACCAACCCTGAGAGTGAAAGGGGAAGAAAGGGACAGGGCTTTTAAACTCTGAAATCAGGAGAAATGAAATGAAAATCCATTCCTGCATTTCAGGCCTGCAACACGTTCCAAAAGGTTGGGACGGGGGCAATTTAGTAATGAGATCAAAACAAATAAATAGAATAATAATTAGTTATTTCAGCAGTTGATTGTAATCGTGATTCGGTACAAAAGAGGAAAGACGATCAGTTTGTCAGCAACGGAATGAGAAAATTCAATGTTTATGAAATGTTTAAAAACAACGTTCCTCTAAGAAAGATTGGAAGGGTTTTGCATATATCCCTTTCTAAAGTTTGATTATATAATATTTAATATAATTCAATGATTCAAAGAATATGGAGAAATTTCCAAAAAATTTGTGTAAAGAGCAGCAGTACATTCGCAAACGCCACTTAAAATGTTAATATGCAAAAAGAAGTCTTATTGAAGTCTTCACTGGGCTCATTGGCACCTTTAATATAATCCAACCAATCGACAATGCAAAATGAGTCAAATCAGAAAAAGATTTAATATCCCTTCCAATTTGTTTTTCAGAATGATTGTTTTTTAACATTTTAATACTGCTCAACAATGCAAAAAATTCAGCCTATTCCTTTCCTTTATTTCTAGCCCTATAATTGTCCCTGTCCCAGCGTTCTACTGTCTGCAATAAAATTAAAGTCAAAGTGAATCTGAGACGCACTGTCACAGCTTTTTATAAGTTGGAGTTGTAAATGGCTTGAGCAATAAATATTTTGCTCAGAAAAATTATTCAAAATGAAATATCCGCTCATTTTTGCTTTCAGTTTTTTTGGTTTTCAGTTTGTATTTGATGACAGCAAGAGACGTTCATAGATTGTTGAACATTGTCCACCTTGTGTCTGGGATCAATCCGAGCGATACCTACACAAGTATTGCCTGGTGGCATCAGGAATACAAGGTTGTTGCATAAAGTTTGTCTTTGTGGTCCATGACGTTGACGCCAACTGCTGTAGTTTCAATCATATAGCATTATCTGAATCACCTGTCTAGTCACATTGGCTTACTAGATCTTCCAATCCATAGATACCTTTTGATTGCCTAAATCCAGCTGACAGATTAGTAGTTAACCATGCGAGATTCAGCCTTGGGGCTGAAGGTTGGTTCACACAGCATGCAAACAGGAAGATGCACTTTGACTCTTATTTCATTGCCGACAGCATGAATCCAATATATAAAGGTTTTGTCTGGTCAGCTTTATTGAATTAGTTAACAAACATCCATTATTGCATTTCAACCGCAACACATTCCAAAAATAGTTGGCACGGGGTAAGCCAGGGCTGCTAATGAGCTACTAAAAACAAAATAATGATGTGATTTGAAACAGGTGATTCTAATCATGATTTGCTTTTCAAATCCAATCTTGTGGATATTGCTTTTGTACCAAATCATGATTACGATCACCTGATGACATAACATCAAGATTTAGTGTTTCACCTCATTAATAGCCTTGAATTGTCCCTAATGTTTTTAGAATGTGTTACAGGACACAGAAATGACATGCAGAAATGGGTGCCTATTAACAAATGACATGGCACTCATCTATTAAATCTTTGTTTTATTGTTGTTTTTCTTTTTTGCTTTTTCTCTACCATCCCATCTTTTTTCAGGTGATCTAAATCCTATGTTGTTGTCCTTGAGTCAAACCCTGCTCCTGATGTCCACAGGACTGCTTGGATGTGTAAATAGACCAATTAATTAATTAGCGACGACATCTCAAGGTAGCCTGGCAGTCTGGTGGAAGCATCCAATAAAAGTTCCAGGACGGATGCCAACAAAGCCAAGTCATGTCTTTTATCAAACATTAAAAAGAGCAGACTCGTGTACAGCTGTACGCAAATGTCCCAGCGCGCAGTGGAAACAGTGTGTTCTGTTTGCTTTCACAGACATTTTTTTACTTGTCGAAAACTAAGCAAGATATTGCTTTGACAAAGAACCTGTCCTAGTTTGGACATTGCCTTAGCAATCCAATCGCTCTTAGTACGTGTGCTTCTTTCAACCGCTCTTCACTTCCACTATTTTCAGATTCCATGTTGTTATGTTAAACCACGCTCCCACAGACAGCTCTTCCAATCTCCTTACCAGATGTAAACCAGAAAACGATTTACAAATGATTGCTATTATCTAAAAATAAACAAGCCAAGCCAAACACTGATTTAGGACAATCAATTTCTGCTCTTGTGCTATCTTGCAGTTATTTAACATAATATCCTGTTTTCTTTTGCCAAAAAAACATGAACATATGCACCTGTGCAGGATTATCTACCTAGCCAGCGTTTCAGTTGTGCACAAAGTCGTACCGAGTAGTCCTAACCTAACCAGCAAGCGCAATGAATAACAAGATACAGGCCTGTTTTTCCTATCAAACATCACTTTGAGATCAGAGTGCGTACTTAGGCTTTTTCCTCCACGTCCTAGTGCGTTTATTGCCATATATGCACAAATTGAGCTTGGTCTGCAGTTATCATCACGAGAGTGAGAAGGTTCCTGCACAGAAAAAGGGTCAAGTGTTGTTCATCCAAAAAGAGAAATGGCCTGGCCTGGATTCAGTCAATATAAACAGAATTTTGCCGTTAACCAAATGACGTGCTACAGCAATGGGAGCAGGAACAGCCCAGTTTTAGATGAGAACAATAAGAGGGGAGATTATGAGATGAGAGCTGATTTCAAGCGTATGCAAAATAGTCAAACAAATGACATCTTTTTGACAATTCTGTGGATGGTTATGTCGTACCGAGACAGCAGGACATTATGCTGACTATCACAATTTGCATAATTTCCACTGGTTTAATTCTCAGGAAAACACTGATACTGAAATGATATTCAGATGATATTAGAAACAGTTACGAATTATACATGAAGCCTGAACGAATCATGCATACCTTAAATCAGAAAAAGTTGGGACTGTATGTAAAATGTGAATATTAAAAAACCATTGTACCATACATTTACTTTTACGTGACTTAGTTCATAGTAGACAGTATGAACCCTAGATGTTTCGTGTTATAGATTTCATTTCTTAAGAAACGTGCATTCTTGCATTTTACTTCTGCAGCATTTTCCAGAAAAGTTGAGACAGGGGTAATCTAGGGCTAGTAATTATTTAAACAAACAAAAAACCAATAACAACTATATAAGATGATTTTAGGTTTCAGATTTAGCAGGATATGTTAACGTGATTATAATAACGAGTCTTTGAGGAGAAAGAGGGCAGAGGATCTCCAGTTGTGAGACCTATGTGTGAGAGAATTATTGGTTTCTAAACATGTTATATATTGGGTTCGTACCGTATGCAGTAAGATAAACGTCAATGTAAGCAAGACTTAACTTCATTGTATTTTCCATTACCACACCATTTTTCTAATTTGGGACTGTAGATAAGATAAGATAATTTTTTTATTGTCATTCATCTGCTCACACATGTACTGAAAGATGAACAGTAAATTTCTCTGAATAAGGTATTAAATGTATAGTAGAGAACGTACACAAATATTAAGGTGTATTTTAAAAAAATAGTATAAAATATTTGGATAAAAACACAGTTTGGATGTTACATATGTAAGACAGTTGGCCTGAAGGTAAAAAAAAAAACCTTCAAGAAATGCCACTCTAGGCCTCTAAATACCTCCATTAAATCAACCAAAAGTTCGACCCATGGCAAAAAATGATGGTCTTACCACAAAATGTCTTTGGTATCAACTATTTTACCACTCTTACAATACAGTACAGCTGCAGACCATTTTCTGATTACAGTGCAATTACTTTATTTACTTTTTGAGGACAAAATGCTTTACTACTAACCCAACTCACTGTGGCCACCAAGACCACCTTTCTAAACCTCTGCCAGATTTCCTCAGCTGTTTTTTTTTTTTTAATCTTTTCCTGGGTTTAGGCTATTGCTAAATCCAATTCATCCTCATAGCTAAACCCTGCCCTTCCTTTTAGGGATAATAACCTCAGAGCAGCATTAATATGTAGTTTACAAAAGGCTTTGCCCTAAATGAACTCATAGGTGATGCTGTCACACCAATCTCCTTTCTGTTGACACTGGATCTGAACCTTGTTCTTCCAGAGCATGATGTAAGTGCTGGCTTTGACACTATAACTCATAACATAATTTTTCATCGCCTGGCATTGTTGGAGTGCCTTTTGTCTGGTTCGCGCCCTATCTCACCAACAAGAGATCACATTTGGCAAATAGGAATCCCTCGTTTTATGTGGTGTCCCTCAGGGATTAGTCCTTGGCCCTGCTCTATGTATCATCTCAGCGCCCTCAATTTAACATCCTGTATTAAGTTTTCATTGCTGTACTAAAGACACACCAAACTGTCTTCACCTTGACTTACTGTAAATGTTATCTATTGTGTTCCAACTTAAAGCTTTGGATGAATTCAGACTTTTGGAACGTACACAAACCAAACTTTGTGTCATGGTTTCCATAGTGACCGTGAATTTGTTTTGGTATAGAGTATATTTGCACTTGCCATTACCAAGTACTCACAATATGCTCACCTGTAACTCACAGAAGTGAAATATCCCCTCATTTTTGTGAGCAGTATAGTTGCACAGCATTGTTCTCTTTATTCTTTGTTGTTGTTATTGTTTGGCTGCTATCCGTCTCTTACATCTGCTAATGGATAGTTCTGGTTGTGCCATGTGTTATAACCAGTGGCCACAAGCCAGCCAGGTTCCTTGTGAAAGTGGACAAACCATTTCTATGTGGATTGGTTTTTGCAGTGAAGGACAGAAAGTTGACTAACCGACTTGTCATGGAGGCAAAAAAACTATGAACTGGTCATACTGAGACTCACAAATGTGTTCAGAACAATGTAAAGTCTTTATGCTTCATATCACAAACATGTTAGCAGTGAATGTGAAATTGCAGAGATCACTGATTAGAAAGGGTGTCCACATACTTTTGTCCAGAATAGTAGACACCAAAGGTTTTAAATACACTCATTTTACAACAACAAAAAAATGCAACTAGATAGAAATGTTGGATCGCCACCTACATTTTCAGTGGTGTCATGAACGATAAACCTGGACTTTTACGGATTGGAGCTGTACTGTCTTTAGCGACAAATGCAGGTTCTTTTTGGGAACCGATTATGGTCATTTTCGAGTATGGAGCCCTTCAATCCTGCCTTAGCTGTGAAGCAAAACACTGCCCCAACTACTGGTGCATATGACAGTCGATCACCCCTAGTAGTGATACGAGGGACACTAACAACTAAGCGATATGTTTAAGCCAACCTGTGGCCACACGTGTTGCCGCTCATGGCAGGGCTTCCAACTGGCATTGTTCAGCCAGACAGTGCTTGCTTCCACACAGCAAATGCCTCTGCCACATTCCAACACTTCCTTGGCCTGCCTGGTTGCCAGATTTATTGACAATTGCCCACCATTTATGGGATTACCAGGGATGCCAGATTTGCAGGATCTAAAGGCGCAGCTGCACCACCTTTGAGCAAATGTACGACAGAATACCATTCAGAACCTGTATGCCTACATGCCCTAACATTATCATCTCGTATCCCAGCTAGAGGCAGCCCAACAGGGTAACTAGAGCCTCCTTAAAAATGTACAGTTTTGTTCCCAATAAACGTGTCCTTTCATCTTAATATTTGAATCACCTACATATAATTATCATTATATTTAAACATATATAGTTTCATTCAACCCCTACAACTCCTTCTAGGTGCTTTATATATTTATGTCAGTTAGCTGATATAGTTCTCTGTTAACTGTGAGAGCTAAAAAGCTATTTAGATGCTCAAATTTAGTTTATTTTTGTTGTGTGCTGTAATCAATCTTTTGTAGTGTCTAGATAAGTTACTTTTCATGATATATAACTTTCTAAAGGATTCCAGACCAGCAGGGGTGTTTAAACACAGCAAAAATATGAATTTTCATCCCCTGTAAAGAAAACCTGTGGGATGATAAAGAATGACTCATTATGAGCTGCTGCATCCAGAAATGTTATAATTTTTGCCATGGTGGTGGAATCAGTTTTTTGACGTGTCGGTTGGGTGCTACATCCACTCAGTTGTTCTGTCATTAGATGTTTGCAGCTGTTGCTGGGGAAACTGTCCATGTGGCTGCTTTTTCAGAGATGCATGTTAAGGACTCTAGTGAAATTTATTGAGATAATCCTATGAGGCGATTAGCTTTGAATTCAGGTGAAGTTCCACATATAAAGATTGCACCGTTGTACCTTTGGCTATATAGAAATATAGATTTCAAGGCTATTCTGCATGACAGAGCTAGTGCTGTAGAGTCCACAGACTGTGGGCCAGGACACCTGGCATTGCTTGTTGACCATTTCTGATTAAGATCTTGGCTCATAGTGTTCGCTTGCTTTTATAATTCCATTCCATTAATAAATCGAACAAATGTTTTTAGTTTGCATTGTGAAAATACACGTGCACTAATGTATTTTTTATATTAAAACAATATGTACCTTGTATTGAGTTCTGCATTTCATTAAAACAGGTCATGGTGGGCCTTTCAGATGGTTCTCTCCAGTGTTTTACTGTCTGGACTTCGAGCACTTACAGGCTTGAAAGATGGCTGTTTTCTTTTAAAGCTCTTACTCATTCTGATCATTAATTAACAGCTGGGCAGATAATTGCAGCATTTTCCCAAAGCAAAAGCCTTTATTTTATTTTCATTCTGTTCTTGTTAAATTAAAGGCATCTAATAGCCACCCTGATTCCTGCTGTCCCTGAGTCATAGCCAAGTGTTGTGAAAATAACTGATAGTCTATATAGTTTCCCCCTCTCCTCAGTGTTTCACTTATTCACATGCAAGAGTACAGTTTTTCCATTGCAGTTTTCCATTACTTGTTAAGGAATAAATCGGTAAGGCCAATCTGGCACAGGGAGAAATGTCAGCTGGTGTGGGAATATATATTTTTCGGGAATAACATGTAGCCGTTTTTGAGGTTATGGTATATTGCAGGAGTATCAGTACTGAATCTGTTTGGATAGTGATTTTAACATGCTCACAGTTATTGCCGTAGTTGGAATGTGACATGCCTTAAAATCATGTATTGTTTAATTTGGACTTAACATCTTACTTAATGTCAAGACAGGAAGTCAAACAAACAGTCCTGCAATTCAGCAGCATTATGTAAGAGACACCCGTGCTGGCCTAGTGATGATGCAAGTACCCTAAAGGCTGTGAAAGACACGTGTTCGTATTGTGTCATCTCATACTTGACTGGCTAGACCAACTTTCATAGACAAATAAACACCCAGGCTATCAGCCGGCTGAGACAACCGAATACTACATGGACTTTGAGACTATACTGAAGTGGTCATAATGCGAAGATTGGTACACAACTGTGAATAAACTCCCAGTCTCGGGTATGGTAAAAGAAAAAGATATACAAATATGGAAATATATTTAGATAATACTGTGCAAAAGTCTTAGACCACCATTAGATTTGTTTTAGCAATAGTATAATGGTAAACCTAGACAATGTCACTCCATAAGGCTCTTTGTAAGCTTAAGTATAGCTTCAGTCTTTTCACCCTGTTGCCCTTCTGAAAACGTTTTTTTTTGTGCTACCCCTCCAAAAATACCATTTCTGATCAAGCATCTTGTACTGTGGAGGATCAAGGGGGTCATCCCAATGGGTCATCCCAATGGGTCCATCCCAATGAAGCTGCTAGATGCTGTTGTAGCTCAAGTGTAAATACTTGCCACTATAGCTTATAAAAGCTGTTTTTTGTTTCAGATTTTGTGTTCTTCATTTTTTTTTATATTGCATATAAATACTGGAACACAAGTGTGTTTATTGAACATAATCGTATGTTTGCGTCCTGGTAAGACATGCACTTCCTAGTTGTCTTGTAATAAGAAGACAGACAAAATATTATCCATGACTATGATTCATGATTCCATTGCTAAAATATTAAAATAAAATATTAGGTGGCCTAAAACTTTTGCACAGTACTGTAAAAAATATAAAAAATAAAGGCATAACAAGCTTTTCTACATTTAGTATTTGTCACCTCGGGAAGTAAGTTTAAAGCATGTTTAAATTCATTTCAGGCATTGGACATGTTGTACCTTACTGCTAAATGAACGTTCCCAGCTGACAGTTGGAGGGGACCATCCCTGGCAACAGGCAGAGCATGTTTTAAGTCTTAGATCACAAAGTTTTAAATAGCCATGATGTGTTAGGAGTAATTGCCCATATAAATGTTTTCAGCCTCAGAAGTGATGTTTTTCCCAATAAACTGGCCTACAATTAGCTTTAATTGAAAGTACTGTGCACACTGACTGTCATCTGGGTAGGAATCGTACCAGGAATCACAGGAACTGATTACAATGCGTCCCTTTTTACTGAACTTAAAATAAACAATCGAACAAACTAAGGTTGTGGTCTATCAAGCTCGCCAAAATCAACCCCATAATATTGATTACATAAGTAAAATTACTTTAATTTTACTTAGATTTGACTTAATTTTACTCAGATTTTGTCTAAAACTTAGTTTAACAACTTGCATTTCTCACTTGGTGTGTTTAATTTAGTACATTTCATCTTAGGATCCTTGACTCACGCTTCTGAGTCACTACAGCACATTTGTGACTCCTCAGTTTTGGTTTGTGTTTCTGTTTAGATTGCTCACCACACTACAATTTGGCCCTATTATTTTCACGCTGTCAGCACGGTGGCTCGATGGGTAGCAAGAAGGTCCTGGGTTCAATCCCAAGGTGGAGTGGCCTGGGTCCTTTCTGTGTGGAGTTTGCATGTCCTCCCTGTGTCTGCGTGGCTTTACTCCGGGTACTCCAGTTCCCTCCCACAGTCCAAAGACATGCATATTAGGTTAATAGTTTACTCTAAATTGGCACTGATGTGTGTGTATATACAGTCGATTCCGGTCAATAGGACCACTGGTTAATGGGACCAGCCGCTTATTCGGACCAAATTATTCCTACTATTATAAACCTGTACATGATATTCGCTTATTTGGATCAAAATTCCACTTAATCGAACCAAAGAACGTGTACAGTATGAAATAGCCGTGAAGAAACTCTTCGTATCTGGCATCAGCACCTGAAAACTCTAGAGTTTCTCCCCAGCCCTCTACTGCCACCTACAGGTCTTTGCATAACATTTCCATTTACTACAAACAAAGCCACAAGTCGCCACTTAGCCACAGCAAAAGCG
>JAUZSV010063104.1:0-14831 GCA_034780495.1 Parotocinclus cesarpintoi
TCTTGTTTGTACATTCGCTATACGTGTAAATCGCAAAATAAAGGTTTAATAAACATTTAATATGTTACATAGCACGTACCATCTTGTAACATAGGGCATGTTCGTTTAATTAGACGAGCCGGTTATTAGGACCAAACCGATCGTGTCCCGATGTGGTCCCATTAACCGGAATCGACTGTATTATTAAGTATTAAATGCTATTATGTCCGATTTAGTCACAGGTGACTATTTTTGAATGGTGACTATATATTTAAGTGTTGTCAAACAATATTTTGTAGTTGTAGTTGCACACACATGAAGTTAAAATACCAAATATCTCATGGGCGTAGTCATTTTTAAACAGTTAATATAAACACCAGTGATGCCTCACAACAACTCAATACTGTACTGATCCAAGGGGCAACAGCACCACAGCATTAGTGCGCCCTCTTGTGGCTAATTGTATTCGCATTGCTACCGCTGCCTGACATGTAAATGGTATAACAATAACCAATTGAAGGGAAATGGATTACATTTTAAAGTCATTTTTTGTGCAAAGAGTAATTTTGAGAATATAGGTTGAATCCAAAGAATGCTGTTACACAGTAAAGATACAAAAACTATAATGCAGGTCACTTGTAATCATTCCATTAATCACTTTGTTTTTTTTGTTCTATAAGAGGTGGCAATTTTACAGAATGACAATGTTTATAATTAATTCCAATTATTTATTCAATTATTCTTACTAAAACTTGCAATGTGTAAACTTAGAACTAAAAATTAAAGGATGCTGGGGGATAAACAGCAGATAGAATTTGGGGACCACTGCCTTAGTGTACAGGAATGCTTACAGATTAAACATTACTGTTGCCAGAATATTTTCTTACTTGTGCTTTTCTATTTAGTTGTTCAGAAATAGCATCAGTCCTCTGGTGCCTTCATTGCAATAGGAATAAATAGAACTGGATTGTGTCCAGTTGGACTTTAACTAAGTCCTGCTAAGTCCACACAGGTCTAATCCAGCATGCTCTGAAAAGAATCTCTCTTAGATTAGCACAGGGATAAGGAATGTCCTCAGATCTGACTTTTAAACCTGCCTTGCTTTTACGTCACTGAATCGTGTATTTTTTTTTTTTTTTGCTTTGACTTGGTGGTAGGTAATGGAAATAATTTAGCTGCTCTTCACTAACAGTGTTCAGGTTGTTTCTGGTCCTGTGTTCTATAAAAAGCATTTGTTCATAGTCATTCTGAGCAATTTCCACTTTTAGCACACATGTTTGTTATTAACCAGGTTTGAATATAAACTAGTTTTGGAGTAATGTATATTATGTGAGTATTCTGGATTAAATCAGTGGTTCCAATCAATGGTTCTCCATAATCGAAGGTGCTCAGAAAGATGACCGTTGGGAAGTGTTCAGACAGTCTACAAAAGGGGAGAATCCATAGCCTAGCTCAGAAATAGACGTAGTTGAAGGGATGCCACCCATCAGAGATGCAGACTGAACCAGGCTCAACCTGAAACTAGCATCACCAAGGTGGTACCTGTGGACACATACATGAAGTAGGAACATCTGCTTGGTTTTTGTGTCAGTTTTTGGTTCACAGGGGCTGTGTCTGTGGCATACGAGCAAACCAGGGGTTCCCACTTGTGACAACCTTATGTGCTGGGCTGGTAGACAACGAAAAACTCCTGTTTCAAAGTGTCCTGGTATGAAAATGGTAGTTATGAAGGCAGTAAACCCACCTGATTAAGACCGATGTTTTTTTTAAGACCAAAATGTTTACATTTTGCTATAGGTTAATATATGTTGTACCTGCCATGAGCAGTGAAGCCACGCAGTCATTGTTGCCCTGTATGGCTGCCTTGATAAGAGCGGTGAAACCCCGGTTGTCCCTTATTTCCATGTCCACTCCAGAGAAGAAGTTCAGAATGTAGGTTAGGATGGTCAAAAAACCTGAAGTGATACAGAAAGTTATCCACTCTCTATTGATTTCTCTTGAACAACCTAAAAGAACCCACCAGCTTGTGATGCAATCATGAGAGCTGTGTTTCCGTCCTTATCTTGGTGATTGATATCCAGAAATGGACATTCGTTTAGAGCGTACACAATATCTACAAAGCCTTTGGAAACTGCCAGCATGAGGCCATTCTGCAAAAGAACAGAAAATAAAAACCCTTACGTCAAACTCATGTGACATCTTTAAGGTCACCCAATGCCAAGTCTTCTCCCACCCCTGCAAAAGAGACTGTAGTGCCTGGCCAGGGCACTGGTGTGTGTGGTGGACCATTGCTCCCCAAGTTTCTCAATGCAAGCTCACTCTCCCTGTTTACAGGAAGTGTTTAGTGGCCGTGTGTGTATGAGGTATTAGCTAGCCTGTGGCTGTTCACACCCAAACGGCAGGGAGATTCAAGACATTGGGAATAGGGCATATGCAATTGTGACATTAATTGAAGGACATTAAAGACATTTTGATAGAAAATAATGGTGTTACCAAACCACTTCTTCAGAAAATTCTATTAAAAATAATATGCAGAGAAACCACAATTAACTGCTGTACGGGTAAGAAAATGATTGAATTAATGAATAAATAAAATACTGACCCACAACGTGGAACGAGCCTAGACTCAAATAATAGATGCTATTCAGGGTTGGGGGCAAGGACCTAATTGGCAAATTGGACAGAAAGGTGGACTGGGATAGGGCCGGGAATCAACCCTGAACAGGGTGCCAGTCTATTGCACAGCCAATGCACACTGACACACTAGGGTAATTTAAAGATACCAGTTAACCCAATGCTTGTATTTGAAATGTGAGAGGAAAATAGAGTACCTGGAGGAAACCCAAGCAGAGACGGGAAAAATATGCTGATTCCCCACAGGCAGCGGCTGGGCTATGATTCAAACTCTCAGTGGCTCTGAGGTGACTGCATCAATCACAGATATACCAATTTCATTTTTCCCTAATTTTCTTAATTGCTTGTTTCTGAAAAACAGTCTAGCATCTTTTTTTCTCTTGCAGCTGACACTGGTGTTTTGCTTGAAGGAAACTACTAATGAGGCCCTGTTAGGCTGTTTCTAATCTACTTTTTATGCAGTTGTCCATCTGGATTTTAACAAAGAAGTGTAATACGTAGCCCAAAGTATTTACCTGGCTGGTAGTCACATGACTCAGCATTGCACAGTCATATACATATAAGAATATTCTGATCACCCTTTGTTTCTTCTATTTTAGCCTCTGTTTACTATATAGGGACACTTCACTTCTATGACTACAGACTGTATTTCTCTGTGTACTTTGTTAACCTAATTTCTATCTAAAGACCCACACAGGACCACCAAACTCCAACAACACTGCTGTGTCTGATCGCCTCGTACCAGCACAACACAACCTTAAAAAGCCACCACCACATAAGTGTTTCTGTTGTGCTACAACCCAAATAGTACCTGATCTTTGGTGGTCCTGTGGGGGTTCTGACCATCAGATAACAAGGTGAAAGAAGGATAACAAGGTAAGCAGAGAAACAGTAACTGTATAACTTAAAGTGCTCTTATATGATATATGATATGATGAATATAATTAATATAATGGAGATTTAGTGCAAAAAAATGGTTTCTCATAATATTCTGTTATGACTGTATAGCAAAGCTGAGATGAAGAGACATGGAAATGAACCGGGAACTGCTGTCTGGTGGAACAGGGCAGACTCACCCACAGACTCACCTCACCTTGATACCTTCTAGAGTCGCTCAGTTGCTTGGTACTTAGTTCCATTGCTCAGCTTCCTCAATTTAAATCCCACCTCTGGCAAGGTGATATGTGTCTGTTGTCAGATTGTGTGCCAATGCCACATCAGCTGCAATCCAGCTGGTCAGATTCCTCCCCATCTGCCATTATAGTTGAGTTCCAGTACTATCTTTTCGTCTATGTCTGTATATTCCACCTTGCCAGAGGCTTCCATCTGTTTTTTAATCAAGTTTTTTTTATGGGGCTGGTTTTGTGGTAGTGCAAGCAGACTAGGAATACCCCTGCATGACAACTACAACTTTCCCCTGGTAGTTGTATGATCTGTAATTGCGTACTAAAGCCTGATATTTTACATGGAAATAAATTACAAAATAAGAACAAATACAAAAACACTTGTCATTCATATGTGTTGTTAACACAACCATAATATTTGTAGCTTTCTTACTCATACCATACAAAGACAACAGTGCAGTGATTTAAAAAAAACAACAAAAAAATCTGTCCTGTAAAAAGTGTCATATTATTACAAGAATCCAAGCTCCTACCCTTCCATTGATGTCCAGCTCCATGACATTTGCCTGTGTAACGCCAGCCTCCAGCACTCTACGCAGGGATGAGATGTCATTCTTAGCACAGGCCTGGTACAGAGTTTTGGCTGCTTCCACTGTTTTGTCCTCCAGCTCATTATCAGGGAGGACGGAGTCGTCCGAAAGTATGCTCCCAGAGTCAGAGTCCTCTCCTGAAACGACCAGCTCTGAGGCATCCTCATCTGGACCAGAGCCCAGATCTGGATCATCATGTATGAGGACTGTTATTTTAGCCATGTGAGCTCCCGTGAGCTGGTGATCACACACGAGGCAGATGTTCCATCACTGTTTGTATCCTGGCTGCTGCCTGCACAGGATCCTGTAACAACAATGCCAGGTTAATCAAACTACAGCAGCTGGAAATGTTTAGAGCTTTATAACCCATCCTAAGCTATGGTGATACTAGTAGTAATAAAAAGTAAGTAATAAATAGTAATTTCTTATCAAAAAATTAATCAAGTCGCTGTTAAACTACAGTAACATGCACTGCATTTCAGTCATGATCAGAATCCATTTAATATAAATAAATTGAGATAAAAAAGTTAATCAGTAAAGTTAATTATAGAGAAAGTATAAGTAACAGAATATGGCTATATAAGGTTCTGGTCATGTTGGGCATTACACAAGAATGATTAGATTGACTATCAATAACAGGGGGAAACAAAAGCTGATGCAACAGGAACACCTTCCTATCCTTGCCATATACTGGCACCCCGTCCATGGTACATAATCACCTGCATTACACGATAACGTCCAGGATACATGGGAAGAGTTAGTAGTCCAATAGTTTCCTTTTTGCTCATTGTACAATGTATCATACATATATGTAGATATATACATACGTACATATCTATACATATACAGTGATCCCTTGTTTATCGCGGGTGTTAGGTTCCAGGACATAGGGCAAATCCAGAAGTAGGGATGCTATTTTAGCCGTAGAACTTGCAGAACGTTTGGGTGGCATTGTAGGGCTTGAATGAATTCAGTCTATAATGAAACTTTCACAAACAGCGAACACAAAACCGCATTGTCATTGTCATGTCGGCAAGTAGCGACTCAGGCGAGCGATGCTCTAGTCTTACTTCTCGTTTTTGGTGAGTATTCATCCGCTGAGTAAATACGCTGTTTTTAACTGTTGAATAATCAAGCAACACTCTTTCTTCAACACTCTCTTTACTTAACACACCATACATCACACATGCTCCGTCCGTACCGAGTTTACAGCACCGTCATATCCTACACATTGTGTAGATACAACAGTTATTTACTGTAAATCCTAATATTTTATAATTTATACCATTCATTTATTGTTAGAATGAATATTTTTAATATATTTTTTTTATACATTTTGTGATTGTGATTGTAAAAGTTATGCAAAAACTCAGGAAACAGTGAAAATCTGTGATATATTTTGTCCATTAATAATTTTTGAAAACCCGAGATTCACTAAGGGAACACTATATATAATCAGTATACAAAAAAGTATAAGATAAATAAAACAGTGAAAAACTAGAAATGAATAGCTAATGTATAGCTAAGTGCAATGTTACTGTAATTATGAATAGGTTATAGGGTTGTTGAATGACTGTTACTGACAAGTATGAGCTTATTCATCCACTAAATAACCTATAAAAGTTTATGTAAGTTTATGCGAGTTTCTATAAGCTCTCAGGAAACCTTAACACAGCCATTCCCAGTGTCAGTGCAGTTAAACCACTAAACTATTTAAGTGACAGTTCAAATGAAGTGTTGAAATCTGATTAATCAACAATGAATATCTTCATAGTTATGAGGTTCACAAAGCAGATGATTAAATAGCCTCTTACTGTAATTGAATTCCTGGGCACAAATCAGCTAATGGAAAATGCCATCCAACAAGCTGCTTCTGCTGTGACAGGAACTCCGAATTGCTTACAAGACACAAAATCGAGTGCTTTATTGGTAGTACGTTATTATGTTGTAATGGGATTGCGACAGCATCCTTCAGAATTACAAAATGACTATTGTGTATGAAGCATTCTCCATATTAGTGTCATCACTGGTAACATATTGTAACGGTTTCGGGCTGACAGAAAGAGTCACACAGGGGGCAGAGAGTGCGAGAAAATAGCAAAACATTTTGTTTCAGCAACATAAACACTCTGTCCTCATAGAAGTAAATCTGCTTCAGTTTAGTTCCAACAGAACAATTCAAGCAGCAGCTTGAAAACAGCAGTGTGCTAGCAAAAACACGAGGCAAGACTTTCCCTGCTGTGTTTTCCCCTTTAATACTAAAAGACGTCATTTTTAACAACTCAATTAATCTGTGTAGGACAATACATTAGTTTTAACACCCAATAAAATACTAAATTAGCCACGTCTTCTTGCATTCCCAAATAGCACACAGGCTAGGCTAGGTAAAAAATAGCAAAGACTAGCATAAGCAGGGTTTTATCTTGCATCCAGAACACAACATATGCCAGACTTTGCTGTTTTTAAACTACACCAGCTTGCATTTGTCTCATTTTACTATCTAAGTGAATCTGAACTATTGTGTTGCTAGTATATTTATTTAATAATGTTTACATGTTACAGCATATTTATGCTGTTGACAGACTTTTCAAGCTTTTTGAATTTACAGTCAAACTATTAATTACATTTCTGTACAATACAATTCAAATAAATAAATAAAAGTGGTGTTAGTATTCTGACATAGTACATAGTATGTCATATACTAGATCACTGCTTTAAGCGTAATAAACAGCTCTATGATTTGAAGCCTCACCATTATTTTTGTGCAGTGTAATGTTCAGGAGTCTCTGGTGCACTCGGACGGTCCTCGTGTATTGTGTTGCATGTCCTCCTAGTCTAAGGTCTCATTGAATGCCTCTCTGTTCAATCAATTAAAAAAAAGCTTTACCTCCAATTCCTATTGCTCTTAAGGCCACCTGATCACTCCGACCACATGATGGCTAAAGAACCTTTACATAGATGTTTTAAGTCAGGCAAACGGCACCTGCTCACATCCTGATTACAGGAGATTTGGGGATTAGATGGGCAGAAAGAGCAACAGGCTATCTCTCTGCAGTTAACGTAGGGTCAAGGCCTCACCATTCACCAGTTATTCTCGTTTTTTTTTCTTCTCATATTTTTTCATGAAGTTGATTTTTTACAATTGTAAAAACTTGGTGAGCTACACTTTGTGACTGAGTACAATGTACAGCGCACATAATCTGCATTTTATTGTTCTCATTCTATAATAAAGTCATTTTCAGTAACGTCTCAGTCTTAAGTCAAGTCAAGACTCAAGCCATGAATACCAAGTCAAAGTCCAGTCAAGTCAAGTCTGCCCCGAGTCAAGTCATGTGACCTGTGACCTTGTGATGTGACCATTATGTTTGCATTTACAGACTCATTTATACTTTCATATTGACCTCTTATATTTGTGATAAACTTAATTAAATTGACTGTAATAACTTTGATAGTGTATTCACATTGTTTGTACTTTTAGCAACTTTTGGGAATGTGTAATAAGGTATCATTGAGTGAGTGTAGATCATTTTAATAATGATGTGCAGACATAGTGAGAATTTCTCAAATGTGAGAGGCCATGTAAGGACAGAGCTGAGCTGAGCTATCTGGTAGAGGGGGATGATGAGGGCAGGAAAATAATGGACATCTGCGCCCTTTTCTCCCACAGTTGACCTAAAGTACAACTACAGGAAATGACAGGGTGAAAAGGGAAGTCATGCTGACCTGGCACGTAACAGAGAAGTTCTTAAACAGGGAACATCCAATTTCAAGAAAGACTAAAGATGAAATTATTAAATGACCCTTTAAAGGATAAATATACAGTGTGTGGCAGTAGCTTAATTACATTCAGTGTTTTCCAAAGATTTGGGATTTGGTAATCTCCATGGATTTGAACCTAATCTCTATTTTACAAATAGAATAATAATTGTTTTCCTTTAGAAAAACGACAACAACAACAGACAACATTTCTTTTATTGCAATTTTTTCTTATTGAGGATCTAAGGGTGGTTGTTGAAAAAGTCAATCAATGTTTATGAAAAACAAATGTTTGCTGTCTTGTCTTGGTCTTATTTGTTACTGAGCATGGAAGTTAAGGTTGTTATTATACAGTGCTATACAAAGTATTATGCTGCCATTTGAATTTAGCAGTGATATAAAGAGCATATATAACATTGTGGATGAAGAGTCCTTATAATAATCCTGTTTTTACTGATCGTCATTCCAATCTTTGTGAACACAACTTAGCCTTTTAACCTTGTTCCCTGTGTTTAAAAAAAGGTTTCTGGGCTGCTACCCTTCCAAAATGACCTTTCTTGATTAAGCTCCTTCAGACTGTAGAAGGATCAACTTGGTGTCCCAATAAATCTGCCAGATGCTGCTATTACTCAAGTGTAATAGAAGGTCACACTAAATACTTATATATACCACTGTAGCCTGGAGAAGGTGTTTTTATTTATTTATTTATTTTTAGGATTTTTCAGGTTTTTTTACTGCCTCAAATTTTCCCGTATTATCTGGTTGTTTTCTAATAAAGAAACAATAATATATGGTTATTATCCTAAAAGTAACCTAAGACATTTTCAGAGTTCTGCACATATTTCAAAACATATTTTTTCCCCCATTGTCTGTCTCATTAAGAGTGATAAGAGTAATAAACAGCACCAAATGACTGACAGCCAGTAAGTGAGAACTATTATGACACCTCATTTATTAATTTACATATATAACATTTATGTTATTTAATGGTTTTATTAACTTTTCAGTGTGATTCTAAGCTCTAACCATAAAGTAATTTACTAATATTTATTCTTTACCAAGGATACCAGTAATTCCGGAACTGACTGGAGGCTAAAATAATAACAGTGCTCTTAAGAATTAAGTGTTTTACCTCATTTTGCCAGAAGGGAGAGACAACACAACGATGACAATATCCCCTTTAAAAGTAAGTACCATGTACTGTATACAGAAACTTTAGTGCACGACTACCAAGACCTTTTAAAAATAATTATTAAATAAATACATATTTTAATTTAGTAATAAAGTGTAGACTTTGGAAACCATCACTAAATACTTGTGTATTAGTATATATAATAGTGATGAAGGTGAATTCCTATAAATAATATAATATTTAATATAATTAAAATGTGCATGATGTTAGTCTGATACAGTTAATTAATTAGCACAATTACAGAGTGGTGGCTTACTTAAATTACCCATGAGCACAAAAAACATATTTTTAAGTCCTTGTGTGGCTTATTCTAATTAGAGAGTGTGTCCCTATTATAAGTACATATTAAGAATTTTAGTATCCTTGTATGTTTGTTGAGTAAATGTGTGTATTGGAAATAATGTATGCATTAAGCAGGTTCTGTAATTAAAAGCTTTTACCCACTGCATGTCCTATTATAATAATTATAAATACATTATATTTTTTCCTATGATCGTGCCCTAGTTCTACTTCTTTTGGGTTTCATGGTAATTTGCAGTTCATATTGGTGCATTATCGCCACTGCCTGGACTAGATTACGTGTATCGTCTTTGGAAGATCGCACCATAAAGTGTTTCACACAGGTCGAGTGTTTCAAGTCTGAGGTTTTGTTCAAATTTGGGGACAAAAAAATTCTAACCAATCACTGAGGTTTAACTGTGCTATTAAATGTGTGTCATGTATTAGCTCAGTGAAAGGATGACACTGGAATTCCCTCTATGAGTATGTTCATTCATTCTGATACTTTTGTCTAGTAAATGAGCAGATATATTCAGTAGCCATTTTAATACCCTTTGTTTTGGGAAATTCAAAACAAAGACTTCTTGATGGACTTTGACAGAAATAAATGTGCTATAACGAAGCTTTTGAGAGATATGAACAAGAGGGCTAATGAGCCAGGATTTTGCAATCATGGTTTTACATAGGGTTTCTAAAAGCATATATGTGAACCAATTTGCATTTTAGATTCAACTTCAGAAATAAGTCATGAATGTGTCATAGGCCTTTTAAATGTTGATCTTAGTCTAAACTTTAAAAAAGATATTTATCTGTAGAACCAAAAAACAAAAACAAAAGAGTTGATGAACTCACGTAGAACTTAGAAGAATAACATAAAATGAATTAAATGTTCCTATTCCTAGGTGCAATTATAAAAAACCAGGTAACGCGCTAACAACATTTATAAAATACTTCTTTAATTTAATTTGGGTTAATGTTTTTTTGATGACTCTTGTAAAGTAAAATCTCTTCTCTGTGTCTCGAGCTCTACAATCAATTTTTTTTAATTAATTGATTTTAATGTCAAACATATATAATTAATATTTGGATAATGGAAATATAATTTCCTCAGAGAAAATACCTGGTTTAAATACTTTAAGTTATCCTTCATATATTCATTCAGTTTCTTATCTGCTCAATCTTTTACAAGGTTGCAGGAGAGCCGGTTCATAGCCGGTGGCATAGGGAACAAGGCAGAAATAACCCTGGGGCCCCAATCAGGGCCCCAATCCCTGTAGTTAAAAAATAAATTGTGTAGAATGGAACTTCTTGGGTTGTTTAAATTAGTATCTATATTATATGTTAAAAAAAAGAATAATGCTTCAGCTAAACTCAACTTTGCTAAACTTTAGAAACAAAATGCCACCGTAGGATTATTTGAGCAGTGGAATGCAGTGGTGACTGCTGGTCAAGAGGGGAAGCTCATTGTTAGCTTACATCATAAAATTTGTCCGTTTATTTATAGGCAAATTCTGCCCTTCGTTCCTTTTTAAGAAAATGCTCTGTCATACCAAGTAGCATCTTTCCCAGGAACTTGACCAGTGTCCTCTCAATGGCAGAACTAGGTTGCTTAGACAGCTTTGACCTATTGTGTTACTGGTGTAGGACTTGAGCCTTTTTAAATAAGAGAAAATCCTTTCTACACCCACAGATGCAGCTCCAATGGTTGCCACTAATGATAACAGTTTGTACAGCTGAGGCATTGCGCTGTCCAACAACGAACTTAAACGATATTCAACTCCAACAAGCAAATGTTGAAATTATGTTAAACTGAAACAAAGAAATATTATGAGTGCGTTTTATGTACAGTGTAAGAAATAAAAACAAAATGAAAATGATCAAGCAATTACGGTAACCAAATACCAAGAAATGGGTTACAGTTTGTCTTTCGGCCTCACTTGCAAAACCCAGGATGGGACTGAGCTTCCAATGAGTGATGGTGTAAATCTCAACGGGAGATTTCAAAACGGGACTCTTGAACCTTTTGAACCGATCCTCCAATCAAAATGCCCACTGCTCCATTCACCCTCACAGAGGCACAAAATCCTGGCTTTTTTAAGTTTTTCAGAAGATCCAGGGTTCAAATCCCACCTCTGCCACAGATGGGTCCCTGAGCAAGGCCCTTAACTCACAATTTCTTAGATTGTAAGACTGCCCTGGATAAGGGCGTCTGCTAAATGATGTAAATGTAAATGTAGAAAAATCGCAGCTGGTGAAATGCGCATGGAAGGTTTTAATCCCCGTTTTGTTTTGGTAACTGAAAGGGCGCTTTTGTGGTAACATTTCTTGGAATAAGTTTCCTTACGTGGAGCCAGATGTGGAGGGAATATAGCCAGCAGACTGTTGAATGTATATGTCTGCTGCGTACAGAAGATGACCGTTAAGTCCACGTACACTGTACATTCATTTATGAGCAAATACTCAAACACAGGATTTTAACAGTAACTTGATGAATAGTGTCTGAAGAGTTGTACATTTTATTTGAAATCTATTTGAGTATGGAAGAATAAGTTGAAGAATAATAAATGATTCTACTCCCAGTAGTCAATGTAAAAGAAAAGCTGCTTATGAATAACAGACTTACTAATAGCAGAGCGTTTTTGTCACACTGGGGGCACCCCTGGTCAGGTGTGCACTACTGACCCGCCCCATTCAACTCAAGGAACTCTGGAGACTTGAAGGAATGAAGGATCATCTGATGAGATGAACACTGAAAGACAGACAATCTGGAAACTGGTGGACACAGACTGTGACCAGGATGGATGAAATAGGATCTTAAACAGTTCGCTTTCATACCTCAGAAATGGCAGAAACAGTCTAACATAAGATTTATTTCTATAGCATGCACAGTGTGTATGTTTCTTTTTAGGTCCAATCTTCTCTTACACGGTCGATTATGTACAAACCCTAAATACAACCACTGGTGGAACTGTGTCTCAGTCATTTCCCCCGTGTGTATGAGGAAGTACCACACCACAGCAACAGCTTGCTTAATGAATCTGCATGTTGTAAAAGTATACCCTATTTTTTTTTGTTGTTTTTTTTTCTTATACTCTATCATAACTCTGGTTTCTGGCATCTGACTGACATAATCACTTTGTTCAGACAATGTATATAAAACACAAAATGAATTATAACTTGTTGATTTGACTTTTAGGTAATTTGTATAACTGACTCATTTGGATTTGACTGACCATAGAAAATGTATGCAATTTAATAATACAATTTAATAATAATAATAATAATAATAATAATAACCATCATCATCATCATCATCATCATCATCATAAGACTAATTTATGTAGCGCCTTTCATAAAACCCAAGAACATGGAAGGTTTGAGAGTAAAAATAATTTTACTGATCATTCACAATTGATGAGGTTAAAAGAAATATACAACATTTATGACAATTACTACCAAAGTGGTTAATCACAAATCAAATGTCACCACAATTCCCAGGAATTTAACTTTGATTTAAACACACCAGAAAGAATTAAATGTTTGCATTGTCATTTACTTGAACCCCCTGGGCCCCAATCTCCCATCCTCAAACCAACCACAGGGTCTTTCTGCCCTGTGACTCCCTCCTGTTCTGTTCCTGTTATTGTTCTGTTCTAAAAAACACCAAAACCCTACATTACATAGCAGTAAAGACACTACTAGCAGTGCAGCAATCTGTTTTTTAGTACTGTTAAGTAAAGTAGTATGCATCATCTGGTTTATTTCAAACACTTCAGTAAGCCACCCCGGACTAAACAATTTGCCACATACTGTAAAAATAAATGTACTTTGGCAGGTTTGGCTTCTGTTAAGGAAATAACTGAGAAAGTGGTGATGGTGACACTGGAATTTCACTCCTGTGTCACAGCATGAAGTGTATTATTGTTTAAACACCAATGGAGAAGTAATACACTCTGATGAGTCAACTTTCCTACATCTGGAAGAATTTCTGTTTGGCAGAAACCAAAGGACGCCTTCAACCCACAAATTCTCCTGCCAGCAGTTAAGCCAACAAATACAAGGCAGTTAGAGGTCCAGATGCACCCCTCTGGCTGTATGATGTTCCTATATGCCAGGATGGGAATGCCTCTATATGGGCTGTAATTAATTGAGAAATATTTTTTTCATATTTAAATTTTTTTTGAATCAAGTCAAGGGCTGTCATAGCCTTCTTAATGACTTGATTTAAACATAATTAGACCTGCATGGTATGTTTTGGAGTGTAGACTATGAAGAAGATATTCGCTCTTTTTCATCTTCTGAATGAACTGGAAGGCATTCTCCTTGAAGAGTGGGCCAACGTGTCACCACAAATCATTCACAATGGTTGAAGTTGATCTTGGAGGTAAATGGTGAGGATTTATGTCCTTGCTTTTAAAATACACTCTGACAAAAAAATAACTTCATAGAAGGTGGTGGAATCAACTGAAACCTTATTTGTGTGAACGTACTAATGAGGAAAACGGTTCCACTGAAATGCAGCTGTCATAACCCTCTAGCCTGGATACAATATGAGATTGGGTACTGGAGGCAAACAGGTTTGGTATGGCATCCTGTGGTACATTTACCCACAGATGTTTCAGCTGGGGTTGCAGATCCTCATTAATCACACCAGCTGTTGGGACAGTGAGTCCCTCCAAAGAAACCATGAGCTGTCCATACAAAAACCTGACCCTTGTCACAACCCTGGCAGAATCTGGAAAATGTGTTTTCCATGACTTTATATTTAACGAGACCGCTAGTCGTTAATTTTTTTTGTTTGCATTTGTGTGGAGAATAATGCTTACTGCAGCAGGTAATTACTGAAAACACACCTCAGAGCTTCAACTAAGTGTAAAAGTCACTAAATACATTGCCACTGTAGCCTATATATAGAAGCTGTTTTTGTATAAAAGTCTGTATTTATTTTATTGGTATATAATATAGCTGTTTGTATTTTAATAAAGACAAGTAATTCAGTTAAATTGAATTGTATATGGCCATTATACCAAAACTAAAACAATGGCATAGCACAGCTAACGGTGGCCTGAGAGTATTGCACAGTACTGTATATAAGCTATATACTATATATATTATATATTATATACAATGCTCACAAAAATAAGGGGATATTTTATTTTAAATACCCGTTTCAGATAACAACAGATATGACTAGGAACCCAATGACACACACACACACACACACACACACACACACACACACACACACACACACACACACACACACACACACACACA
>JAUZSV010063323.1:0-14828 GCA_034780495.1 Parotocinclus cesarpintoi
TATCCTGAGTGGGGATTTAGTCCCTGTCGGGGGTGCACATCGAATGCAGTAAGTGTTTGAGTTTGTGCTTAAAGTGGGCTCGAGCTCGGTACACCTCTGAAGAGCTAGAAGAGGGCGAGTTATTTTGGACTGAGTTAGGACTGGGGTTGCTCAGAAACACTGCCATAATGACGTTTCTGGTGATTTAATTATCTGTTTTATGCTTGTTTTTATGGCTACACTTAATTAGTTTACGTTCACTTATTGAAGCAGTTTCATAAGTCACAAGGATGGTGTCTGCTGGAACAAAAAATTTAATGAAAACTAAACATAAATAAGGGATTTTTAATTGAGGATCCTAGCTAGTTTTTTTACTAGTTTTTCAGTCCATCTAGTCTCCAGGACTGTTAGGAAAAAGTTCTAAGAGCCTGCTCATTTTCAGAGCATCAGGTCTACCAGATGCTGTCAAGTGTAATCTAGAGATTTAGTGACAGGGTTACTAGGTACAGATGTTGAGGATTTTAGCAGGGAAATGACAGTATGAAAAATTCCAGAAGCAGCTAATCTAAAGCCTGTATCTTGGCCATGGAGTTTCCACTCTGATGGTGTCTCTCTAGTACAATATATTGGTACATATAAATTAAAGTCTATACAATTATAACATTGTAAGTATAATGAGGTAAGTGCTTTTTTATTGCAATTTTAGTAAGGTGCAGGATGCATTGTAGTGAAACAAGACTTCACTTAGACTTAAGAGACTTATTACAGTGTAGTTTTACTGGCAAAGCTCAGGAATTTTGTTGTACTCTCTCACTTTAGCAGAATTAAATTTATGACTTGGGTGTGGTCATACATCCCTTTGTAGATAAATAAGATGACAAGGTTTTTAAACAAATGAATCATGCGTGTAAGCAATTATCACTGTTTATATTTAATTACTTATTTTCAGGTGATTCAGGGTGGTTGTGTTTGCGGGAATAGGCAAGTCCATGCAAAAATCCATATAGTCTGTAATTTACTGTGTGATGCCCACAATGTCCTTTGGTTCTTGCAGAACATTACAGTCAGTGGATACAAAAGTTTCTTATGACCTTATCTTATGGTCTCTTATTTATACAGTTCCTGGTTGTTTTTGGACAAGGGGGTTGCAGTGAGGTTCTAGATCGACCATGTTGTGATCTGACTTTCCTAGTGGGGGGGCAGTGGTGTAATGGTGTATGCATCCTTAATGTTAGTGTAGAAAAGGTCTATTCTGTTTTCCTGGTCAGACGGTCTAATATTGGTCAAAATCATGTGATTAAAATCACAGATAGTAAAATGAACGGCTGGGGTGTTGTGCTTAAAGCCTCACAATGGTGGTGTGTATGTATGATGTCAGTGTCCTTATTGTCCAGGTGTAAGTGCTAGGTGATGGGTTGTGGATATATGTAACACAGGTAAAAATCTCTAGTATATATCGTTTTACTCAAATTATATTATCGAGTGATTCATTCTGTCTACACAATCTGTTTTCCCCCGCTTGCTCTGCGTACCGGTCACATGACCGTATCCAGCCAATTAGCTAGCTATGTTATCGTCAGTCAGGAAGCGCCGGGAGATACGAGAGACGGCTTTAATTTGTTTGCTGCAGGATCCGAGCTACCATGTTCCAAAGCGCTGTATAGGAACGTTGGGTTGATAAAACGCGTGGACTTGACCAGGTCCCTGATGGCGAGCTAAAAGAAACCTGACTAAACTTGAATTAGCCTCTGAGCTCAACCAACTTGCACCTACCTCCATGAGCTGGTAGGAAGCTCTTGCAGCCAACTTGTCCCCTCTCGCACTTTGCGTTCTACATCCTCAACACACAAACGCACACTTCCCTCACTAACCCTTCTCTTGGCTTTTGGGGCTCGTATGAACGGTTTAGCCCATTCAGAGCTGTGCAAAAGCTACACTTTTTGGCATGTGGGTTCACGCCACAGCCATATGTTGGACATTTAAACCATTATTCATTTGCAATTATACGTTGGATCTTGTTTTGTCTAGTGAGCTGATTGTCTATTCCGAATGGCCATTTCATTAATTTATTCAATAATTCTAAATGTTTAATGTTGTTAGTCTTGTGTTGTCTCAATACATGGTACCTTTCTATTTGCAACCCGTCTCAGTCTCCTCTCTCCTAGAATTGAATTTAATCTTCTGAGACTAGTCTGTGTATACATATCAGCTCTGTTATTAATAAATATATATTTTACAAACGTATATGCTACATATAGGCAGCAGGGTCTTGGGGTGCTTCATGACAAGCCTCTCGAAAGCACTTCATGATGACTGGACAGGACAAGCCATTGAGGCAGGATATAGAAGACTTTTTTGGCATGGATCTGATGGTGGTTCCTCAGGGAGATGTTGAAGATGTCTGTAAGTCAAGTCAAGTAGTTTTTGTCAATGCTGCATATGTACAAGACATACAGAGAATTGAAATTGCGTTACTCTCCTTCCCAAAAGACTGTCTAGATGTATGATACAACAAGGACACGGACATGGACGTATGTTACACAAGAGACAAGGCAATAGTGCAAATACGAATGTGTGTGCGCCAGTTATGAGGGGTTGCATGGCAGTGCAAAAATAGTGGTATTATGTAAAAGGAGGTGAATGGTACAAATATCGAGGTGTAGAGCTTAAGGCTGGTAAAGTGATGAGTGCATACATTTCTTAGAGTTCACCGTTGTAGGGGGAGTAAGAGTGGGTATGATTATAGTGCAGGTATGAGCAGTAGTCCAGGTGTAGGGGATGTGAGTGCATATCAGTTTTTTAAGATCCAGAACTGTGTAGATTGGAGGAGGGTCAGGATGCTGGGTTAAATTTTAGATTAGAATCATTAATTCCATCTTCACTTACATGTGACGGACAACAAACGTTTGACTTTCTGCTTTGATAACTCTTGAACCCCAAAATATATTGCAAATCTTCAATAGGTTTCTCCATTTAATTTCTGAGACAATTCTGGTCTTCTTTAATATGCTATGACCACCTTCCTATTAAAAATACCTGCCCTTGATCCAAATACTTCAGAGATGCTGACCATGTTCCAGATATAGCCTAAAAGACAGGCCCCCTGACCGATTACTTGCTGTGGTATTGAGATATGTAATGTTTCCTTTTGTTTCTAAAAGAAAAGGATGTATGGTGACTTTTTACCCACCCTGTATATATATACCCGAAACGCAGTGGCCTTATAGTAAATCTGATAATATTAAAAATAATTTTTAAAAAGTATGGATTACATAAGTAAAGAATATAAAACCCAAATACTGTACCATTTGTTACGTCTTCAAAAAAGCAAACTGAAGTGTGACAAGAAGAAAAGCAATAAAAGCTCTTGCCATTTGTACCTGGGAGGAAACATATCTCCTTGGACACAAAACTGTTTAAAACACTTACCATGACAACTCTGTAAATAGCGTGTGTGTGGAAAAATGGAAGGCTAAGGTCAGGTTAAGCAAACCTTTAAGAGCATTTTGGGCAGCACGGTGGCTCGGTGGGCAGCACCGCTTGCCTCACAACAAGAAGGTCCCGGGTTCAATCCCAGGTAGGGGCGGCTTGGGTCCTTTCTGTGTGGAGTCTGCATGTCCTCCCCGTTTCTGCGTGGGTTTACTCCGGGTACTCCCGTTTCCTCCCACAGTCCAAAGACATGTGTGTTATGTTAATTGGTTACTCAGAAATTGTCATTGACTTGTGTGTATATATATATATATGTGTGACTGAATTGAGATGAACTTGTGTATGGCTATAACCTTGTGTGTGTCGCTTACATGTGTCCACTGATGCCATTAGCGACGTTAAAGAAGCCAAATAAATAAGGGAGTGAACTCCTTCTGCATTATCGTGAACAGTGTGATCCATGTTGCTCTTCTTGCTGTAGTACTATAAAACACTTTCTCTCCCTCTTGTACATGTTTGCAGGTGATGTTGGGAACTACTACTATGGCCAGGGTCACCCTATGAAGCCTCACCGCATTCGCATGACCCACAATCTTCTTCTGAATTATGGCCTGTATAGGAAAATGGAGATCTATGTAAACAGACTTTGTCCTTTTAAGTTACAGTATTGAAAATGGGGTTGTAGTTAATTGTTTGTTTGCCATGTGTTTGTATTAGAGACCACACAAAGCCAATGGTGAAGAGATGACCAAGTATCACAGTGATGACTACATCAAGTTCCTTCGCTCTATCCGCCCAGATAACATGTCTGAATACAGCAAGCAGATGCAGAGATGTGAGTACAGGGTTTTTATATTCATAGTAGAAACCGTCGGGCTCTATTGACTATTCAAACAGCATTATCTCATTTTAAATGGCAGTAGTGTTCTTATTGGAGCTCAAGAGATCCTGTAAAGTCATCTGTAGTTTATTTATTCAGTGAAGGGATTCTGTTGATTCCAATCGACTAAGCATTGATTTGTTTAATCACATCCTCTCCCATTTAAGACCTTTGTCTAAAGAATTGATGTGCTTTAAGAATTTGTGCACTGATTTCAGCCTAACAATAAGCTGCACGCTGAAAGCCAATTGCGGCAGAAAAATTTTCCTACGTCTCAATTTTAACCATCTATAACCCAAAGTACCGCCTCTTTGCAATTTATATTTAAGGTCCTTAATGAGATTGTGGATCACATACCAAGTGAGTTTAGGGCTGTTTCCAGTAATGAAAGTTATTGTTTTTTTTATGGAATCTGTTTGCAGAGCACTGACAACAATAAAATCCTTTTATGTGATAAACTTTTACTGCTAGGAAACATGCACTGTTTAGTTTATTGGTTATTGTTAGTCAGTGTAAGGTGTTTTTGCTTTCTTACTGTTGAGTCATGATTGTATTGCAGAATGTATGACAGAAATACTTCAGTGTTAAACTACTATTGTACATGCTCTGCCTGGTATTGGTTATCACACTGGGCTGTGTTTGGATTCTGCAGCAAGATTGAGTGGTGGACTTGGGGGGTGGGGGGGGGCTGACTCAGGGATTTGGGTACTGGGTGGAAATGCATTTGCCAATTAATGTAATGCAATATGAATATGTCCCTTGCTACTTAATCATGATAACTGAGTTTGCATCTCAATTGTGTAATTGAGCAACTTTCTTTGACTTCGCTTTTGCTTTTCTGATGATCTTGTTTAATTGAATGAGATCAAATGTTGTTGTTTTTTTAAATAATTGCTTCTTTTTGAAATGTCTCCTAATTTTTGTAAGCAAGTAATTAAAATATAGCATAATGACCATCTGGGATAGCTTGTAAGGTAAGGTAATTGTTTATAATTATGACCATGTGTATTAATTGAGTTTGATTATCGACCCAAGCCTAATCACGTTGGTATATTCTTAGTCTGACGTCATTTGCTCAGAATCCGAGTATGTAGTTTGGGCACATTTATTAAAACCGCATTAGGTAGATTTGTTACCCTTCCATTTTCTACTCCATGCAATCAGAATCTGTGCAGAAATAAGTTGAGTGATAAGATTATTCAGTAAGTGAATGTTATTATATCAAGTAGGTTTCAGCTAGTTATTAGTAGTCTGTTGCTCACAAGTTTTCCTTTCACAGTTAACGTGGGTGAAGACTGTCCTGTGTTTGATGGCCTATTTGAATTCTGTCAGCTCTCCACGGGTGGCTCTGTCGGTGAGTTATTTTATCTTGAGGCTTTAAGATGAGTTTTTATTTGTTCATGAAAGTCATTGGCAGAAACCTTATTACGGTGGGACAAGATAAGAACATTGTGCTTGGTGAGTGTGCATGTGTTTAAAAGAGTTTCTTTGTCCAGCGGGAGCTGTGAAACTAAACAAACAGCAGACAGACATCGCTATAAACTGGGCTGGCGGTCTTCACCATGCCAAGAAGTCCGAGGCTTCTGGTTTCTTCTATGTCAATGACATTGTGCTGGCCATCCTGGAGCTGCTCAAGTAAGTAGTTTGTTTGCATGTCTTATAGTGTATTTCTTATTAATGCTCCAAAACAAAGTATTAAAGTGTTTTGTGACGCCTTTGTCCCCTAAATTTCGTTGCACTTTTAGTAATTTTTGTACATGTGTTGTTGAATCAATTCAGACAGCCTCAAGAGTTGAGGGGCAAAAAGTTTTATTGCAGTATACCTTTGAGATTTTAACATTTTAAAATAGTATTATGGTTGATGTACTCTATTTAATCAACTTTAAATTAAACGAACGGCCATGGATTATGGATAGACCATACTTTTTAGAATGTCTGTTGTGTATGGTTAACTTGCACAAACTTAAGCTTTATAGATTCTGGATCCCTTTGTTGGTTCACTTCAGTTTGCTTTACAAATGTTCAAAGTTATTAAGTGTATACATTTTTTTTTTTTTTTTACAGATAACTGAGGCATGGTGGTTTATCAATCTTATTTCCATTTATATTAAATAAATCTGAAGAGCCATAGTCCTGTATTCATTCCATTCATACTTCGTGATCATTTTAGATGCATGAATTTAAGTTAGTATCTGCAACGGGGCTGCAAAGTAGCTGCAGAACACAGCTGTTTTACGCAGCATCCTGAAAACCTGTTGAGGTTGTAGAGACCTTGAACAGCAGGTGTTTGCTTTGACCTGGAATTGTAACAGCGCACAAAAGATCTCACATTTGTAATGTAATGATAGTTAAGCAATTTTTATTATCTGGGAATAAATTTTAGTCGCAGTTGTAAATTTGAGAGCCATGTAAGAATGTAATGCGAGAGTTTTAAAAAATGTCATTTTATAGATACCACCAGAGAGTGCTGTATATTGATATCGACATCCACAATGGAGATGGAGTAGAGGAGGCCTTCTATACCACAGACCGTGTCATGACTGTGTCTTTCCATAAGTATGGAGAATACTTCCCTGGCACTGGAGACCTCCGAGTACGTTTCTCTTTTATGCTGCCTTTACCTTTTACATAATTCTAACAAGTAGATGTCATGAGACGCTCATGCCTATGGCGGGTTCTTGCAGGATATTGGTGCAGGGAAAGGGAAATACTATGCTGTGAATTATCCCCTCAGGGATGGCATTGATGACGAGTCTTACGAAGCCATATTCAAACCTGTAAGTCATGACTATTGAGCAACTTGTAAAATTATGTAATAGTCTGAATGTACGGAGTTTGTGTGATTTTGATTTAATATCCTAATTAATGTTTCAGATCATGGCCAAAGTGATGGAGATGTACCAGCCCAGTGCTGTAGTGCTTCAGTGTGGTGCAGACTCTCTGTCTGGAGACAGGCTGGGATGCTTCAACCTCACCATCAAAGGTCATTCAAAAACCTTTTAACATAAAATGCATTTCAGAATAGGAACTTGAGTGTCAATTCGAAACACACCAGGAACCACCTAGCTGTTGCAGCCGAGTGCTGCACTGAAAGAATGCTGCTGTATTTTGTGATCAAGTGGTTTGTCGCCTTTACTTGATGTTAGTTTTAACACTTCATCATGCTGAGGGAGTGAGGTGATTGAATCTAGAAGCTCTTATTTCTCTGCTCTGACATGACCACTAAACAGACAGAAGCAAATATTACATGGGTGAACAGGCTAAAGAATTGGTTGGCTGAAATGTAGTTGGCATGTACTGTACAAAGATTAGTGTATTTAGCTGAAACGATCGGCTAATCTGGTTTAGTTGCTTACCAATAACCCTTCATTAAAACTGATGAAAATATCAGCTTTTGAATCGTTACATAAACTACAGATTAACCAACCATTTTAGTTATCTTGCTATTTAACCACTGCTTTTACTGTGTGGCTTCAGTTATGGAATGTTTTCACTTGGTTATTTAACATATGATGAAGCCACAATAGTGCACTTATCTTAAACCTCTTTTTTTTGTTATATAGTGGACAACAGTTTTATTTTTTTCAATTAATGCAAGAAAATGTGTATCGTTTACATTAATAATTAAATAGGAGTCTATAGAAGGATAGAATCTAAACGTGAACTCTTATCGTAGCATAAGCAGTGTTTTCTTGTATTGTAATAATCTTTATAATGCGTGTCTTTAATTTACTCGAGACTCTGACTCACACCAGAGACTCATTAGCAACTTTGGTTAACATCGTGCTCTTTTGCTTTACAGGTCATGCCAAGTGTGTGGAGTACATGAAGAGCTTTAACCTGCCCTTGTTAATGTTGGGTGGAGGAGGCTACACCATCAGGAATGTGGCTCGCTGCTGGACCTATGAGACGGCCGTTGCCCTTGACAGCACTATTCCCAATGGTAACTAATGCTGCAATATCAGTGTCTGGTTTAAGCTCATTCCTCCAGTTATTTGCACCCCTGGTCATTTTGGGTAAAGTGTTAGAAATTCAGTGGTTAATTGGAAGATCCGATGACAACCCATTATTAGTATTTTGGCAGATTCAGGTGTTCGCAGGTCCTCATTTGTACTTAATACACTGCTCACAACAGTTGGGGGATTTCTCATGATGGGATATTTCATTTTAAGGTACCCCTATTTTTTGTGAGCAGTGTAAGTAGACATCAGGGGCCTCCTTTATAAAACTCTGCGTGGATTCTGACGTAAAAGTGTGCGTACGCACAAAAAAAAATCAGATCTATAAAACCATGCGCACGCACACCTGTACGCTGTTTCTGCTTTATAAATCACAATCTACTTCAAAATGTGCACAGGTGAGCCAGCCTCGTATTCCGCCTCCGTACCACCCACATTTACCCATGAAAGGTCCATGCAAATCATGCTAGGAATATTTAAATGTAGGCATCCCCATTCATTCTGAGCGGGATAATGGAGGAACGTAAGGCAAAGAAAAGAAATTGTGTCGATTGTGAACTAGAAGTCCTTGTTTCGGAGGTCGAGGCAAGGAAGGATGTGTTGTTTGGTGGCCTCAGTACTGGCATTACCAACAAACGCAAGTTTGTTGAGTGGCAACATGTGGCTGCAGCAGTTAACGATGTTAGCGCCACAAGCCGCACTGCTGCAGAGATAAAAAAAAGTGGTCTGATTTGAAAGTCGACGCAAAGAAAAGAATTGCTCTGCATAGGCAGAGTACAGAGCTACTGTAAAAATACTACATATAGTACATATGAAGTAGAATAAGATAGGGCAAGCATTAAAACTTTAAACATGCAGACCAAAAATTATGTAAACAAGTAAATCTTCCTTATGCTGAAGCAACTGTTTGCGCATTTTCTCAATTCTGTACGTTACCACATGATGCCGCTAAATTCCCGCTCTCTCCGCAGTCTTTTCAAGGAGTACGGATGCCTCAAACTTTGCTTAAATGCACGCTCGTTTTCACGCCAAGTATTTCTTTATAGATCACAGGTTTTGTGTGAGATGTTGCCTCACGACACCATTTTCGCCTGTCTACCTGGTGCCTGGTACGTGCGTGTTACAGTAGACTTAGCCCTCAGATTCTGCATTGACTATCGGGGCCTCAACCAGATCACCCGGCGGTACACCTACCCACTTCCCCTGGCACCGTCAGCCCTGGAACAACTCCGATCTGCCCGTTGGTTCACCAAGCTCGACCTCCGCAACTTCTCCTTCTGCGGATCAAGAAGGGGGAGGAATGGAAGACCGCCTTCAGTACCAGCACGGGGCACTATGAATACCTCGTAATGCCCTTCGGCCTTGCCAATGCCCACGCGGACTTCACGGATTTTATGAATGACGTGCTGCGGGACATGCTGGGTCACTTTGTCACGGTCTACCTGGACGAAGCCCTGATTTACTCTCCGAACCTTTCCTACTCCAGAGGCTCCAGAGGCCGATTGCTTCTCCCTTTTTGACTCTCGCATTTGACTAATCCTTTGTATTCTGTTTTTCCTCGTTGGTTACCGACTCCCTTTTCCGTCCGACGTCGATTTTTGCCTCACAATCCAGTTTTTGCCTGTCTACCTGGTACGCTGTAACTGGTTTTAACGATTCTCCCCTCAAAAAGGAATCACATTTATTTAGCCATTTCCTTGCACTATTACAATAATAACTGTAGTTATTTTATTGTTTACACATAGCACAGTAACCATTTAGGGCTTAAATTGAAGTAGGCAATGGCACCAAAATTATTTTCATCATTTGAGAAGAAAATAAACATTAGTAATTATCGAATGCTTTATGATTTTAATTAATAATAATACATTTTTTTCCCGTTTAGGCTCCATATCCATGCATTGATCCCAGGCTACACAGGAAACCATGACTTGCTGGAGGCCAGAAAAACAAGAATATTTTTGATTTAAAACAGTCTCCAGATTAAACATCACAAAAAAACCTAAAAAAACATTACAGAAACCGTTCAGCATGATTTTAACATTAATGACTTCATGACTTTCTTTATTGACAAACAATTAGGCAAAAAATGTAATACTCATCAAATAATCATCTAGTGTAGATTTATGTTTAATTATCTCTAAATAAGGACATCATTATTTTATCCTAATTACTGAATTTTCCTTACTGATGAGATCGTCTAAGTCATCAACATGTTTATTAGATCAAATCACTTTTATATTTAACACACCCCACAATGGTTCATTTTCTAAAGCGATGAAAAAAATGAGAACACAAAGTGACAACAAATGCAGGGGGTGATTTAGGATCATTCACCTGGTTCTATAATATGTTTAGAGATTGATGTGATACACTGGAAAAATGAGTCATTAGTAACTTAATTACCTAAACAAATTAGCCCTCATAATCACATGATTCAAACAAACCTGAAAAGGGGCGGAGCATGAGACGGGAATCTGAGATGATGGTAATAAGTGGGAATAATTGGGTAATAGGTGGGAATAACAAGGGACTGCAGTAGCCTAGCGGTACCTGCTGGTCCTGGGTTCAAATCCCACCTCTGCCAAGCTGCCACAGTTGGGCCCTTAAGCAAGACCCTTAACCCACCACTGCTTGGATTGTAAGTCTGTATCAGTTGTAAGTCGCTCTGGATAAGGGCGTCTGCTAAATGCTGGAAATGTAAATGTAAATAAGTGGGAATAAGGGGAGTTTTAAATTTGGGGAACAACACAGAATCTGGGGAACAACAACATCTATCTATCCATCCATCCACCCATCTATTTTATTTGTAGTTTTTTTACTTATACCTTATAGTGACATTCTCTTTCTGGATTTTTTTATGTAAATTACATCCGGTTCCGGTGCGCCGTAGAATGGCCGCACTGGTGAGAGCTCCGGGTAAACTCTACAGGTTTCTGTGTTTTACTGTCTTATTTGTTAATGTTTTTGTACAAATCGCCAGTTGGGATCATCCACTCCATCCATTCCACCTCAGGCGGATAAGTCAAGATAAATCAAGGCATTAAAGGCTCTGTATGAGCCCATTAACAGGCTGGAGAACTCCAACCCAGAGGCTGTTTTTATTGTGGTTGGAGATTTTAACAGGGCAAACCTGAAAATGGTTCTGCCCAAATACTACCAGCACATTAATTTCCCCACCCGAGGAGAACAGATTCTTGATCACTGCTACACAGCACTTAAGGACAGTTACAAACCCCTGCCCCGCCGTCGGCAAAGCTGATCACACCTCCATTCTTCTCCTGCCTGCATACAGACAAAGACTTAAACAGGCAAAGCCAGTTCTCAGATCAGTCTACCAATGGAGTGAGGAGGCCATATTCACACTTCAGGACTGCTTTGAAACCACAGACTGGCAGATGTTTCGCGATGCAGCTGGCACGGACATCAACGAATATACTGACATCCATCACAAGCTACATCAGTAAATGCACTGATGACATTGTCCCAAAGATTAATGCCAGAACATTTCCCAATCAGAAGCCCTGGATCAACACTGAGGTCCGAGCCAAACTAAGAGCTCGGACCACAGCCTACAACACTGGTGAACTGAGGAGCTACAAGAAAGCCAGATATGACCTTCAGAGGACCATCCGGTTTGCCAAAAAGGACTATAGGTACAGAGAGGAGTCTATTTACCATGGGTCTGATCTCAGACGCATGTGGAATGGTCTCCGCGCTATCACTGACTACAAAGGCGGTAAGATCAGTGATATGGGTTGTCCTCCTCACTTGCAGATGAGCTAAATGCACATTATGCTCATTTTGAGGCAAACAACACCTCCCCAGCTACGAAGCTCCCAGTAGATCAGGAGAGCTGTGCCTTATCCATCTCTGTCTGAGAGGTGGTCAGATCCTTCAAAGCAGTCAACCCTCGCAAAGCACCTGGTCCTGATGGCATCCACAGTCGGGTGCTCAGAGCATGTGCCATCCAGCTGGCTGAGGTTTTCACTGACATCTTTAACCTCTCCCTAAGTCTGTCAGTGATTCCCACATGCTTCAAGAGAACCACAATTGTTCCAGTCCCTAAGAAACCGGCTATCACCTGCCTAAATGACTACCGCCCTGTTGCGCTCACATCACCAGCTATGAAGTGCTTCGAGCGCATGGTCAAAACCCACATCTGCTCCTCGCTCCCGGGCCAACATGGACCCTCACCAATTTGCATACCGCTCCAATAGATCCACAGATGACGCTATTGCACTGACAGTTCACTCTGCCCTCACACACCTGGACAGAAAGAACACCTATGTGAGAATGCTGTTCATAGATTACAGCTCAGCATTCAACACCATCATCCCGGCTAAACTCATCCCCAAGCTCACAGACTTGGGTTTGAACTCTCATCTGTGCAACTGGGTTCTGGACTTCCTAACAGGTAGACCCCAGGTGGTGAGAGTAGGAAACAGCTTCTCTTCCACGCTGACTCTGAGCACGGGGGCTCCTCAAGGCTGTGTCCTCAGCCCCCTCTTGTACTCCCTGTTTACACATGACTGTGTAGCCAGACACACATCCAACACCATTTTCAAGTTTGCTGATGACACCACCATCCTAGGCCTCATCACAGATGGAGACGAGACTGCCTACAGAGACGAGGTCAGCGCCCTGTCAGAGTGGTGCCACCACAACCATCTCAGTCTCAACATCAGTAAAACTAAGGAGATGATCGTGGACTACAGGAAGCTGCAGAGGGGTGGTCACTCTCCCTTATACATCGATGGTGCTGAGGTGGAGAGAGTCAGCAGTGTTAGGTTCCTCGGGGTACACCTCACTGATGACCTCACCTGGTCACTCCACACCAACAAAGCAGTGAGATCCGCCCGTCAGCGCCTCTTCTTCCTGCGAAGGCTCAGGAAGTTTGGTCTGCCTCCTGACATCCTCACCAACTTCTACAGATGCACCATAGAGAGCATCCTCACGGCCTGCATCACTGTCTGGTATGGCAGCTGTACTGCCTATGACCGCAAGGCCCTGAAGAGAGTGGTGAGGACAGCGGAGTCCATCATAGGCAGGAAACTTCCAGACCTGCAGGACATCTACCGGTCCCGCTGCCTGAGGAAAATCCAGAAGACCCAGTTGGACTGTAGCCACCCAGCACACGGCCTGTTCTCCTTACTGCCATCAGGCAGGAGGTACCGCAGCATCCAGGCAAAAACAAACCGACTAATGAACAGTTTCTACCCACAAGCCATCAGGTTCCTGAACAAGCTGTGAGCCTTTCACCAACACCTCTGCACTCGGTCACTTATTATTATTAATTTATTATTACTATATTAACACTCTTATATAACACTGCTATGGACAACAGCATTAAGTCACTTTTATACACCAGGAATAGACATATTTATATTTAGCCTCATTCTCTCTCGGACTATACCTGTCTCATAAATGTACATGTCAGAAATTACTCTCTATTTTGTGTATATTTTGTGTATTTTGTATTTATATCTTTTTATTTTTAATATGTTTAGTATGTGCATACTGTTGTCCTGCTGTAGGGAATCAACATGAGCCTCACAACAAGCATTTCAATGCATAAATGTTGTGCACGACATGTTGTGTATATGACAAATAAAATCTGCATCTGAGTTGTAATCGTTTCCTCCAGTTACGTCTCTTTTCTTTAACAAAGCACTGTTTTCTTATAAAGTCTTGTAGCAATAACGTAGCATTATTATTTAGATATGGTAAATACGCAAAAATAGAATTAATGCACAGAAAGACAAGCTGAAAAATAAATCCTGAATATGTGGGATAACTAATGGGAAGAATGGTTATTAAACAGTTTAAAAACTGCTAATGTTGGCATTCTATAACTACATAAGCAGCAGGAAATCTGACAGCAGTATTTAGTCATTCAAGAGGCTTAGAAATCAAGCAGCAAAAACAATAACTGTTAAATCTGTTTTTGTTGAATATGACATCCAACACTAAAATAGTTTGTGGATAGTTCCACAATTCCGGAATAGTTGTTTTGCATTAAACATTTGTACAGCTTACAAAAAGTATAATGATTTGTCTAATTACTAATTAAATATCACCCAATTTTTGTAAGCATATATATGTACTGTATATTCCTTGCAATCGTTACTTAGAAATTCTTGTTACCCTTGATAATCTTTAATGAAACATTTTTCATTTGTGAAAGAAATTTCAAATTGCATATTTTTTACTTCATTTTTGGGATTTTTGGAATTTGGGTAAAATCAGCTAAAAATAATTAGCTCAGCAGAAATTCAATTTTTCAACTAGACTAGTGTAATTAGTGATTGTATATTAGTCAACAGTTAACAGTATCTTAACCTCCATTTCAGACTAAAGAAGAAGTAGCATCCACACTGGAAGCCATGCAGAACATCCAGAGTGTGTTGCAGGCCTTGCAGAAAAGCAAAGAAAACTACAATAGCAAGACTGTGGAGCTGGAACGCATGCGAAAAGAGGGTGCCACCCAAAGAGACCTTGACAAGGTACACACACAAACTCATTTTAAAGCAAACAGTATATGGATTTCTGTTTGATTAATTTGAAATGATTATATCTAA
>JAUZSV010063434.1:0-14828 GCA_034780495.1 Parotocinclus cesarpintoi
TCTCTCTCTCTCTCTCTCTCTCTCTCTCTCTCTCTCTCTCTCTCTCTCTCTCTCTCACACACACACACACACACACCGACATACGCTAATTACAATACATTATGTTTATGTACAATACAATATACATACGCACGAATTAAATACATATTTGATTAATTAATAAAGCTCACCAGTTACAATAGCTGTTGTTCTCGTGCCATGATACAAGCTTCTTCTTATTATACAATAATTTATTTGTAATTATTTACATACTGCAAGCATTTGTATGCAAATACATTTCTGGTGGAAACACCTTCAGGTTCATTGTGAAGCCACTCGTAATTTAGTCACACCTCCCCCAAAAATTAAGATATTTGCTTGAATCAGTATAACGCCACCTATAGGTTCCACTTACTGGCATAATGACATATTTGTCCATTTGGACTTTAGGACTTTTCTACTTTCCCCCTTTTAAAAGAAGTGGTTTTGATCTATAGGCTTGTACAGCAGAGGCGCTAAACTAAATAAAATTCGCATCATTTTCGTAATTCTCAACAATTGTGCGGAGTAGCTGCACGCATGTATGCATAATTACATAGTCGTACATTAATAACCTCCCAAACAAACAAACAAATAAAATAATACTCAGTACTGAACTCAGTAACTTTTGCACTTCAAACAACAAACAAATAAATGTCAGGCAAATAATATGGGCAGTTAATCCCTACAACAAATTAAACAAATGCTCTTAAGAAAATACAGATATTTAGTCACAGTTACTAATACATGAAAATATATGTGAATACAGTACAAATTATTGTATTAATTATCATGGCTTGTTAGTTATGGCGGTTTGCATGCTCTTCACATTGTTTAAACATCAAAGATACAATATTTCTGAACACAATGGTTCCTCTCTCTTTTACCTTTTTTTCTAATTCTAATTTCTAATTTTAATATCAATCTATTTCAATTTGTCGATCACTGAGTCTCTCTCTATTTAGTTTGATGTCACTCATCTCTGTCGCCAGCCAACTTTTTCATTCCTCTCCTGATCACCCATTTCAGTTTTCTTTCTAGAAAGCTGGACTTTGAAATCAGCAATGAGCTCTACAGTTAATAATTATTTCCACTGTTTTGTGCCTGTTGAGCACGAAGTACATTTTATCATATTTTAATCTTCACAAACACTGCAACCACACAACACAACTCAAATCCTAAACATAGCCTGCATGTGTCAATGATTGTGGATTTTTCCCTAATAGGGGACTTTTATATTAAACAGCTACAGCTAGACAGATAATGGATATCGGAAAGAAAGTTAAAAAAAATACCACTCGTTCCAGGAATTGTCTTTTAGATAAAAAAGAAAGAAAGAAAGAAAAAAAACGTGCGATTCCCGCACGATTTCGGGCAATTTTCGGGTAAATGACAAAAAGCTTTGGGAATGATCTCATTTGGGTACATTCCAATCTAAACCCGATTCAACTTGAAGTCCACTACATAGACTGCAAAAGTGGTTATTCACACTCCACACAGGCCCCTTTTAAATGGATGTTAGGAGGCATTTGGGTTCGGTCTTTCTCACAATAGGCTCTTTTCAGTGCATTATGACCAGCGACGTCCGTGTGACTCTTAACCCTGATTGGTCTCTCATGTGGCGGCCGCGTGTGAAACCTGCAGTCGCTGAGCTCTTCCACGTCGCCGGAGTGATTTGCTCTGCGCCCTCTTAAGCTATAAATAGAGACGCCGAATGGACGGTTCATGTTGTACCATTGAGGTGCGTTGAAAAAACTTGATCATGACTTCTACCCAGTTTTTTCGACTCGTTTTGTTTTTCGGACTTTTCCTTCTCAAACCAGAGCCCAATTCGGCGTGGGACGCGGACCTGGAGCTCTTTGACTTGGTCGAGGAAATTCCACAAACCTTTTACGAGTTTATGTCCATCAGTCCTGTAAGTGTGTCGTCTATCTTTATTAAGAAATTCCACGTTGACCAGTCCGAGTGAAATAGTGGTTTATTTTTGCAGTCTGTAGGCTAGTTGTGTTACGCTGAATCAACCGGTTCCGCTTTTGCTTACTTTGCATTTTTTCAGGAGTTGCTGTTGCTTTCCATTCAAAACAGATTGCACTTATTAAACGTGTCTGATGCTCCGCTACACGTCCACTTATCATTTAGATCGTACGAGAATTTGAGTGCATGCGTGTCTTTCATGTTTGCCCACTTCAGAGCTGCAGTAACCGGCAGCGACTGTTAAGAAACACCGAGGCTTTTGGCCTAGTGCAGCGTCGGGTTTTAGGATAAAACAAGCTCTAATATGACATAATAACGTGTCCAAATGTCTGCTTTTATGTTAATGCCTTGCTCATTAACCTCTGCACACTATACACGATTAACGTTTTGCACTTGGAGACGCTTAACCAAATCTTGAGGCTTTCCAACCAAATAGGAGTCGGTTTCAAAACGGAATGTTACCGAGGACTGGTATATTAAAAATATTGACTTTATTTTTATTTGGGTGTTGATAATGGGTATTTAAAGGCTGCGTTTCATTTCACGTTGGCAACTTGTTACCATTAGGTCTATCATGAACAATATGAAGTTAAAGCATTTACAGCCCCAAGCATGTAAACAAATGGATTGTGTACAAGCAGTACGAATTAAACGTTTCACGAAGTGCAATAACCTTTGCAATAAACCAAAAAGACCAGCCTAGTCCAGTTGGTCAGACTGGGAGACCAGCAGGCTAACCAGCTATACTGGCCTAATACCAACTTAATAAAACTGGTGGACCCACCATACCAGCAACCTATCTTAAGCTGTTTTTAGATGTTATTTTTATTGTTGTCTGTTCCTTTTACCATTAACCACTTGAACAGCTCGTTTTTGTATATTCCCATATGGCAATTCTTAGTAATCATTCATACCAAGCCCAGAGGCTTTAGGTAAGGCCTGATAGAATCGCTACACTTTATTTATGTTGTGGTCATGAGATGTTTATGCTACTCTAAATTTGTTTTGAACACAGTTGTGTTTTCACAAGGGATATACAATACATCAAGGTGATGGGACTGCGGTAGCCTAGCGATTAAGGTACTGGACTCTGGACCTGAATGAACTTGATGGTCCTGGGTTCAAATCCCACCTCTGTCAAGCTGCCATAGTTGGGTCCTTAAGCAAGACCCTTAACCCACCCACATTGCTTAAATTGTAAGACTGTACCAGTGTAAGTCGCTCTGGATAATGCTGTCTGCTAAACGCTGTAAATGTAAATAGCTTTTACACCATAATGTGCTTAAACCTGTTTATTTCAGTTCTGTATCTGTGAATTACCCATCACCCTTACATTTACATTATACATTTAGCAGACACCCTTATCCAGAGCGACTTACAATTCATAGATGTCTTACAATTCAAGCAGTTATGGGTTAAGGGCCTTGATCAGGGACCCAAATGTGGTAGCTTGGCAGAGGTGGGATTTGAACCCTGGACCTTCTGGTCTGTAGTCCAATACTGTAACCACTAGGCCACCACAGTCCCTTGATTCAGTAGAATTCTCATTTTTGGTAGGATGCCTCATCAGCCGAAATTAGGAAGGCATACAGGAAACTTTCCCTCATTCTTCACCCCGATAAGAACAAAGATGAGAATGCTGAAACCCAGTTTCGCCAGGTAAGACGCAGTGGACTCATAGTTCTTAATTCTTGTAACGTTTGCAAGAACGGTCTTAAAGCAAAATGTCATCTTTATCTTTTCAGTTGGTAGCTATCTACGAAGTCCTAAAGGATGAAGAACGGAGAAAACGGTAAGGTGATGGTTAAATTGTGTTCATCACATTTTTGTTTGCTCACATTTAACATTAATGCAAGTTTTTACTATGAAAATGCAATACACTGCCGTGCGATTGGACATTATTTGGACTGACAAGGCCTTAAAGCCTCCAAACACATCCACTGAGTTAGAACAGTCTCTATAAGACAATCTGTTAGCAGTTGCACACAAATGCACACAACAATTCTTTCTGCTCTTAAACTCCCACCTCTGTTCGTTAATCCACAGCAATGATTGGCTGTTTAGGTGACCACACTGATTGGTTGTTCACCACCAGAGTTGTTTTTTTTATTATTGTAATTGGGGCCTTTCTCATAAAGCAAATGGACGTTAATCAGATTAAATGGCTCCTCTGTCATTTTTTTCTTCTCCTTTTCGAAGATTTATTTATCCAGAGCGACTTGCAATGTTTCTGGTTTTATTCAGTTAGTGTGTTTTTTTTTTTTTTTTTTTTTTTTTTTTTTTTTTTTTTTTTTTTTTTTTTTGCTTATAACAATTTGAACTGCTTATTGTGCAAATTTAAGTTTGAAATTAAGACTATTATTGTGTTCTTATCTTTTGTTACTGCATCACTATGTTTAATTGCCGTTACTCCGATTAAGATCGAGTAATAAACGGAGATTACCAAAACAATACCTTCCGTTTAACTTTTTTCCCCAAATTCCATTTTTATTTTTCCCTATTGTACTTTTTGATGGATTTTTTTCAAAAAAGTTTTTTGCAGTTTCTTTCTGTAAGAAAATAGCTACAATTAAACAAACCATAGCGAAATAGCAACTTTGTAATTCATGAAATTTCTGCTATGACATTTAGCATCATCACAAATGATTGTAAAAAAAAAACAAAGAAAGAGAGGTTCAGGGTGCATTTTTGTAGTAACTATAACAGTAACAGAAATAATTTGATTACTGCAAACCCGGCGTCTTTTTTGTAATACCCTTAAACCTTTAGGACGCTGTTGTGCCATGTATTTCGAGGTAAAGACTAGAGATTCACCCATAGCACTAAACACAAAATCTAACACTTCCTCATTGTCAGCATGTCTCATAAACAAACCCTGATTATGCTCACTTTTGGATTTCCAAATTCTGTGCTTTTCTGTCTTTATATCTAAAATCCCTGTTTATTCCTCAATTTGCGATTCCAATCGTATTCTCAGAATCGTGGGGCTCTACCCCAGCACCACTCTGTGATACTGTTTCCAGATAGAGCTAAGCTAAATATAAGTTTGTGTAAATACAGTGTAAGACGCTTTGTAGCCACATATCAAGTGTAAAAGTGTCCGTTTCATCAAGTTGCACAAGACATCCATGATGTCAATCCTGCATGACCAGTACCAACAATGGGCACGCAGAAAGATAGTAACAGCTCGAAGTTTATATTTAAGTGTAATTTCTATTGTTCATTATATTCTCACTGTTGTGTGGCACTTGGGATGCAAATCAAAGCTGCAAACAGCACAGGACACAGGTGGTCCAGTTTTAAGAGCTGACTTGCATCTTATGGTTGATACGCCAGTTGGATTTCCAGCTGACTGGAGACTTTGACTTGTGCCAATGCTTGTGGCCAACAACCTGTATCCGGAGACAATCCATACACAACATAAAATGAAACCACTATGTTTAAATAAACATCTGATCTCTTCCAGGTATGATGACGTCCTGGTTAATGGCCTACCTGACTGGAGACAGCCTGTCTTCTACTACCGACGAGTCAGGAAGATGAGCAATGGTGAGCTGGGTTTCCTCCTGTTTCTCATCCTTACTGTGGGTCACTATGCAGTCATCTGGTCCATCTATCTGGAGAAGCAGCTGGTGAGTGCTGCATTAAGCACATTCAATTTATTTCTCTGAATTGCTCTGGATCAGTGTTGTTGAGAGCACGTTGATTCACGCGATAACGTGTTTCATCTTCTCAGGATGAACTCCTTAGCAAGAAGAAGAAAGAGAAGAAGAAAAAGCAAAGCACCAAGCTGGCTGAGGAGCTGAAGCCCACTGGACAGGAAAGGAACGAGAAGTGAGTCAGTCTGTATAAAGTTCTAACCCGTTCGTAGTCGGAATCAGGGTGGAATCCCGTGATTTGAGTTTACCTGTAGTCAGTACAGATTCACCGATTGCAATTTTTTCTTTGATTAGTTCAGATTTTTTCTTTCAACATAGACTGGGCGATTCTGATTTTTGTTTTCTGTACAAGAATGATAAATAACAGCTTATTTCTGTTCACTTTTTCTTTTAACGGAAACTTCTGCCATCAAAAAGAAAGATGGCAGCAGCTACTTGCTTGTATCTGGCTCTGCATTCTCAGTAGAGTTCGTTTTAGCTTTGTCCACTTCCACATGTTCAGTGCCGTCTTGAGTGTTTTCAGAGTTCTTCCTTTGCTGCTTGCTTCTTCACACCAAACTGTCAACTGCACTCAATCACTAAGAAGAACTAGAATAATGAAGAGATGGCTGTAACCCAAATAACACCAGCTCACTGCTCTATTACTAACACCGCACTGTACAGGAAGAGACCGTCTAGTGCACTTTGGATCACAACTGAAATGTAACACTGCCTCGTTATCAGTGTTGGCACAGTCTAATAAACAAACACAGTTTAGGGCTGGAACTCTGTTTAAAATAGAATTTTGTAGTATTTCATTTATTGAGCAGCTGCCATCCTGCAACTACCGGGTGGAGATATAATTATCGATGCATCCTTTTTTTTCCTGTGCAGGACTACTCCTCTACAATACCCTCTCAAGATGGGTATTATTGTAGACTGTGGGGTTCGCTGTGTCACTAATGCTTTTCAAGTGATTTCACTGTCACCGTTAAATTTCTTATATTAGAAACAGATCACGAGTCTCCTGTAATCTCTTTCTGGTGCAAGGTGGTCCAGATAGACGTCTTAAATCAGTCTTTCTCTCGTCTTGATGTTCTGATAAAATCAACATGATAAATATTAAGTCTTGGCTCATGTAAATAGTGATGTGAACAATTTCTATAACCAGTACATAATAATAATAATAATAACAACAACTAGAGAAGTGCATTTCCTGAAGTAAATGCGATTGTGATTGCGGCGTTGCATGTGCATGCATGTGCTTTGTGGTTACGAATAAGTAATCATACTGTTTTTTTAAAAAGGTATTAGAATAATACAGGATCTGTTCCGTCCGTTTTGGCTGGACGAGGGTCTGAGGCCCAGTCAGTTCAGCATGGCCGCCGGCCTGAGCCAGTGTTGGTTGTGGTCAGGTGCAGGTCTGATACCAATAATAATAATAATAATTGAAACTTTTATATTGCTTGTCACAGAACCCAATGAGCACTTTCTCTCTCTAGGACAAAATGGAAAATTCTGTGCGACTTTTATAGCTCAAGTGTACACCTACAGCTATCTGACCAAATACTGGCAACATTTTGTTTTACTGTGCTACAGGTGCTGCACATGTAAGGCTTTCAACATTTATGAAGTTTTAATTTAGAAAATAGATTGTTGACGTCCACGTCTACATTGCGATAGATCTAAGAATCTGCAGTCTCCTGTTCAACGTATGCTTATGCCCTTAAGGTTTCTTTCGGAGGAGTAAGTGCAGCACCCTCGACCAGGACAAGCTGGGATAAATGTGCTGAAAAAAGACATTTTAAATGATATGCTTGGGTAATGCAGCTGCAGTCACAAGTCCCCCACTGCAGCCATTTGGGTTTGAGCCATTTGCTCAAAATGTTCATTTTTGTCTGTAAACAAAATGGGTCACCATGCGTTAAGAGTAGGGTAACTGAAACAGATCATCGCAGCCTGTGTCTTAAAGATTGCAGATGGTGTGAACTCGTGTTATGTCTGTCTGGTGTAAATTGTGTATGTGACAATTATTGCTGAATTATTTCAAGAAACGCAACCTCAGGGCTGTTTTATAAAGCAGCTCAGACATTCCTGGAATCCTGCTGTTACATATGCTCAGAATGAATAGGCGCCAGCTTTCCTAATACCCATTTTCATTTCTCTGTAGATCAGATAAACCGCACTGGCATGACATTTTGCCTCTCAAGTTGAGCATCTGGCTGTACTACTCTGTGAAGTCTCTGCCCTATGTCATACAGGTACAGCACAGGTCCTATCACTTGCTAAATCTGTGTGAGGTACCTAATCTAGTGAATTAACAGGCTATGGTGTAATTGGATTTACAGGATGTAAAGCAGTATTACAAGGATTACCAGGAAATGAAGCAGAAGGAGAAAGAGCAAGCAGAAGCACTCGCAGAGCAAGACACCCTGCCACGTAAGAACTCTATAGAGCAGGGATGTTATAGAAAACATGGCTGACTGTGTGGTATTCCCTTTCCCCTTTTACTTAGACACACACCAGCCAATGACTTCCTCTCGTGTTCATTTTTCCTGCCATCCGTTGCAATTGAATGAGTTAAAATGAGTGATTTAAACATTACATCAAAGTAATCAAACCCAGGACCTTGATGTGAACTAATTCTACCTTGTATAGATATTTCACTTTTCAAGACCAAAATATTTAAGTGAATGATTAAACCCTTTCTTAGCCCTGCTCTTCTTGGTCAGGGACGTGGGGATGCAGGGCTTCTCTTGGCTGATGTTGTACAGGTGTAAGCATGCACCGGGCAACACCCCAGTTGTTTCAGCAATTGCTGTTACAAGTTTGAGAAATCCTCTAACTTGCCCCCTCTTTGTCAGGTACAGCCAGTCTTGCCTGTGGCTCCTGACATTTAAAAGGGATTAGTTATAATTGGAGCCAAATGTATTTTGTTACCACCCAAAGCAAAACTGCACATCGCGCAAATACGGTGCTGAAGCATAGCAATATCAGCAACGTTATGCTTCAGCGTTATTATATAGGCATTCATTAAAAAAAAAAGCAGAAGTACCTTTTCCAGCATACGTCCAAACTCACATATCAAATAAAGATATCTTTATGACAATACAAGACCTGGGTCCTTTCTGTGTGAGTTCTGAATGTCCTCCCTGCGTCTTGTGTAGGTTTACTCCTGGTACCCCGGTTTCCTCCCACATTCCAAAGACATTCATGTTAGGTTAGTTGATTGCTCTAAATTGACATTAACGTGTGTGTATGCGATTGGTGTTGAGATGAACTTGTGTCTAGATGAAACCTTGTGTGTGTCGCTGAGATTGCCACTGAAGCTGACTGCAATGTTAAAGAAGTAAAATGGGCAAAACGACAATACTAAACTAAATAAAAAAAAAAAAAAAGAGAAATTGTCATAGTTAAAAAAAACAAAAAACTATCTTTTTCTGCTGTAGATGAACTCGTACTGTGCCTTCAGCAGTAATACAGTTGTTGTCCCTGGGTTGCGTTCAAAAAATGAAATTCTTCTCCATTTGTTCAATAAATCTCTTCAGCACCTGAATCGGGCAGGGTTTGCGTTTGTAAAACTGTAGAAACGTTGTTTTAGAAACTGGTCAGCTTTTTCGTGATGCTTGGAGCTTTGTTGGCTGTGTAATGGCAGTTGACTCTCCCTTGTTTAGAGAACCTATATTCTATCACCTGTTCCACTTCTCACTGTTTCCAGAGTCTGATAAATTGGAATTCTTATTAAGACCATGTTTACCTCAAGAGGCATTTTTAGTCACTTAGAAATTGACCTGAATTTGTTGTTTCCATTGCGTCAGGGCAACAAGAGCATACTTTGCTTCGAGCATATTTGCTAGTAACTGTTTCAAACAAAATTGTTTAATTATGTATTTGTAAATAGGCATCAGAATAATGTAAAAAAAAATATATATATATATTTTTTACCCTGTTGTGCAGGGTGGTCTTGTTTACTCCATCTTGGTTTAATCTTCGTTTCAGAATAAAACTAACAGCACTATGTCACTTTTACAGGAGAGAAACGGCCAAAGGTGAAGAAACCCAAAGTGGAGTTTCCTGTTTATGAGCCCAGCGAGGCCGCTTTCATGCCCACATATGACCAGGGAACATCCATAGAGGATATTGAGGAGCAAATGAGTGATTGGCTGGAGGATCGCAAACAACTGAAGAAGAAAGTTTGTATCAAGCTTGGATAGAGCTTTCTAATAGTTAATTCTATTTTTTTCTGGCATGATCTTTAAATTTGAACATGAATGATGTTGTTTTAGAGTCAGGAGTGGACAAACGAAGACCTCAGTCTGCTGAGTCGTTGTATGGCCAAGTTTCCTGGTGGAACACCAGGTCGATGGGAGAAGATTGCCCATGAGCTGGGCAGATCCGTCACTGATGTGAGTTCAGAGTACACGCTAAACACAACGGATTTTAAGAACAGGATGCCATTGGGAGGAAATTAAATGAAGAGACTGGTGTTGAATGACAATCCAATCGATATTGATTTCCAAAAATATAAACGCTTGGCTTATTGTAGTAAAATAAGACGGCTAAATAGTGCGAGGAGCTGGACATGTATAATGGCATGTGTAATAAGACAGCTGAATGAACTGTAGCATTATATTGTAACATTTTATCATTAGCAAATCAATTTATATGAAATGTTGCGCAGTTGAACAACGGTCAGTTGTTAGTTGTGTGTAACCAGTAATACACAACCCTGTTACATGTACAAATAAGTGTTAGTACAATCATGCAATGCTATGTTAACGTAGGCCAACCTAATGCGTATAAAACAGGATATCAAACGTTCAAAAGGTTATTATAGTATTTTTATTTACTCCAAACTCGTGATCACTGCCAACGACCGATACGGATCTCCCATCGGATCGGATTGGCTGGCTGGCTGTAATTTTTCGATTCTAGTTATGTCTAGTTAAGTACTACTGGCTACATGATCTGGAAAAAGGAAAGATAAACAAACCATGATAAGATAATTCTAAGATTCTTTGTCCAAGAGAAAATACAAAATACTTGCAAGCACAACTATTGTTCTACCTGGTCATCTAATCCGACAAATCACTTTTCGTATTGTTTCCTTAGCCTTTTACGGGCGAGCGTCTTTATGCCGCCATTTTTTTCTCTGCAGTGTGCTTTAAACGCACCATACCAGCAAGTAGCCTGAGAGTGTATATTGTTCAATTTTTAGGAATGACTTTTATGTTTTGGTAGTGAAAATACTGCAGTCATGGAGTTATTGTTATAATTTCATTGAAACTGCAATCTGTAAATGCAGATTCCAACTGAACTACGATGAAATTTACATTAAACTGTACAATCTGACAAAAATGTCCATTTATAATTTACTTTTACCGAGGTTTTTGGGTATTTTACTACAGACTAATTGTTTACTTTTTGACGAATGGGGCACATGAAGCGCTGCTCTTTTGCTAACGTGTGTCCATTTCGGGGCGTTTGTGTTCCAGTAGTTTACATTCCCAAAAAAACAAAATAGTTAACTGAATGACAGGTATTAAAGAAAAAGGAACAGTACTATAGAAGTGCTGGAATATACAACTACAGCTGTTGTTAAAGTGGAAAGGTAACATTAATAATAATTGTTTTATCATCATATGTCCATTTAACTTGATGCTTGTAGACATGGTCAAGACAACCTGCCAGTTTAATCTGACCAGCAGAATGGATGATGAAGTTCTCAGCAGCTTGACCTGTGCCTCCTCTGGTCTGTCTTCTACAGCATGTCCATGTTGACCTCTATGCTTGGTTTACGATGCGGTGTTGTTTTTGATGTTCTCATGCTGTTAGTGTTTATTGTTTTTGACCTCGCATGCATCGCTGTGCAGTTTAAATCGCCTAAATTAAATGTTAATCTATTACAGATAACAGCTAAAGTAAAGCAAGTGAAAGACATTTCAAACTCGTCAGGTAGGTCCAAATTTTCTTTGCTGTTGCTGGGAAAGTTTACTATCGATTAATATGAGTCACAAAGCTCTCGTTTGACCTCACAGGCCTGGTGAAGCTCTCTGAGCTGAAGAGTTCTGCAAAAATTGGTAAAAGCACTGTTCCAGACAGCCTTATGACCCAGAGAGAGGATGTGGACCCTGCAGAGGACCCAGCAGAAGACGATGCACAGGAGGATTCGGAGAACAGATCTCTTAGAAGGCGATCCAGAAGAACTACAGCAGGGTCTGCTGGGACAGGAGCCGGAGAGGACAGGGTGAAGGGACGCAGACAGAAAGACTTTGATCCTACAGTCGTGGACGAGGACAGTGAGGATGAGAAAAAAGCTCCTAAAGAAAAATCCAGCCCTGCAGAAGATGTCTGGATGCAGAACCAGCAGAGGCTCCTGGAGCTGGCACTGCAGCAGTACCCACGAGGCACAGCAGAACGCTGGGACAAGATCGCTAAAGTCGTGCCCGGGAAGAGCAAGGTGAGACTAGAGACCTCTGAATTCAAAGCAGTATATTGTCAAAACTTTTGATATGGTGATGGAATCTGGCTGATTTTTTTTTTTCTTTTCTTTATGCATTAAAAAAATCTGTAACAGTAATTAATGCCCTATGTTAAAAGACGGGACGTGCTATGTAACATATGACCTTTGATAAAAGCATAAATTCTTCCAGAGAGCACAGGAATCTTTACGTAAATCGCTGATCGCTAGGTGGCGACTTGTGGCTTATTTTTCTTATTCTTATTCTCTCACGTTCTTTGGTCCGAGTAAGCGGAATTTTGGTCCAAATAAGCGAATAAAATTACACGTGTAAATAATAGGATTTGTTCAGGTACTTTAGGATTTGGTCCGAATAAGTGACTGGTCCCATTAACCGGTGGTCCTATTAACCGGATTCGACTGTATTTGTGTTTTATACATTAGCGTATGATTATTCTGAAGAGCCTACAACAGATATGACACAGCGGAGTGAGGCACAGGATTGTGAAGCAAACTAACTGAATGTTTTATTTCTTTCTCATATTTATTACCATTTAACATTACTTTTATACGCAGTGTTGCACACTTGTCTTCCTTGTGACCGGTCATGACATTTAATCTTCTGTTTGGTGGGAAGAGAAACGCCTTCACTTGAATTATCTGTGCACGGTGCACTATGTTCTTTTAAGATTCTGCTCGGGTGGCACCGCTGCCTCACAGCAAGAAGGTACCAGGTTTAATCCCAGGGTGGAGTGGCCCGAGTTTCTTGCGTGGAGTCTGCATGTCCTCCCTGTGTCTGCTGGGGTTTACTCTGGGTACTCCAGTTTCCTCCCACAGTCCAAAGTCATCCGTGTTAGGTTAATTGATTACTCTAATTTGCCATTGACTTGCCTGTAAATATACGACTAGTCCTGATATAACCTTGTGTGTGTTGCTGAAATGGCCCCTGATGCCGAAAGCGACATTAAATAAAGCAAAATTAAGATTCTGCTCAATTATTCTATTCTCTTCATGTTCGTTTCACTGTTCCAGCCTTGTTATTGCTTTTATGTGCTAGTATTTGGGCCAGTTTCATGCTTATTATGAATTACTTGTGTACTTTTAGCACTGGCTTGATGATAGATTATTAAATATGGTGATTATTTAAGTCCATAGTGATATTACACAAGTTATCATCTATTGCACACTCTCATTCCGTTGCCTGGTGACGTTTTTTTTTAATTATGTTTGGCTGTATTATAATATAATGGGCAATATAATAATAATAATAATAATCAGCATTTAAGTACAGGTAGTTTACAATTTATGTTTTGGATACATTCTGACAAAAGTTTCTATACGTTTGTCCCGCCATTCTCCACAGGAGGAATGTATGATCCGGTACAAGCTTCTGGCCGAGCTGGTGCAGAAAAAGAAACAGGCAAAGAGCTGACCACCCACTGGACCTCACATCTCTCAAAACCTTCATCTGTCATGTGCCTTAGCTTCAACCTTCTTCAGCTACGAGGAAACTTCAGTATCAGAGAATGGCATCTATTAGCCATTGTGTCATGAGGCTGCAGAAAATCAGTTTTATTTATTTTATTTTCGCTACAGTGTTGAGCAGTTTCTCTGCTGGTTAACGCATTAGGAACAGAGCATCTGATAAGATGTCCGTGTGTCTTCAGAACATCTCAAACTCTCTCGTTGGAGAGATCCCATGTGACCTTTCTTTTAATCTGTTAATGAAATATAAAGCATTTATGTACAGCTGACTTGTATTGGCCCATGCTGTCTCATGTTGTGGAGTGACATTTTTTGAATAATCCATTCCCATTTAAGGTATTCATATTATTTAAGGTCAAGTCTTTTTATTTCTTTTTATTTTATTTCTCTAAGTTTATTTCTGTAGAACATTTTACAATGGAGCATTTTCTCTAAGCAGCATTGCAATTTTAGATCATCTAGCCAATCATAAATCGAGCACGAGCCAAAACGCTCTAAACGTTATAAGGAGGAAAACTTGGAAGGTCCTAGAATCAAAAAATAGACCCGTCTTTATTGGGTGACCTAGATGTTAAATGTAAGAATAAATCTTATCTAGGTAACTAGTTTGTAGTAGTAGTTAAAAACATGAATTTAATAATAACAACAGATACATAAAATGTTGAATAATAGCGTTAACAATGTGCATATCGGCATCATTTTTTCCGATAAACACCTAAACGATGTAGACAACCGAGATTGAAGTCTAAAGGTAAGGTAAGAGGTTTTGTTACAGCTATTGGAGTATGTAGCTAAAGTTTTTGTTTACTTTTAAGTTAATTTTTAAAACCGTTTAGATGAAGAGTAATTCATTTAGTAAAGATAATGGTGACTGTGCATTTTAAGTGCCTGTAGAAAATACTTGTAAACCTTTTAAATGATCACTACCTACCAGCTTTGCACACACGTTGGGGAATACTTGCCCATTCAGTCATGTTTCATGGTGTCCAGCAATGCACCGCATTCCAGTCAAAGTGATTACTGGATTTAGGTCAGGACTCTGACTTTGCAACTCAAGCACGTTCACCATCATATCCTTAAGCTACTGTTTTGTAGGGTTCAGGGTTGTTGTCATACTTGAAGGTGATCTTTCTGCCCATTAGATATAATGCCAAAAGTATTTGCTCACCCATCCGAATAATCTGAATCAGGTGTTCCAATCACTTCCATGGCCACAGGTGTATAAAATTAAGCTCATAGGTATGCAGACTGTT
>JAUZSV010063544.1:0-14825 GCA_034780495.1 Parotocinclus cesarpintoi
CCTTATTGCGTGAAGCACTATTACCATCCACGTGTCGGACGCGTTATACAAGTGTTTTACCAGAACGTTTTGTTTCAGTTGGCAAAACTGTAAGTGGAGGTCCCATCCACACCCTTTCTCACACCACCCACCCCTTGACCTAGAATCACAGCTCACCCACCCTGTGTCGCCTTACCAGAGACTGTTACATTCGTCGGTATATAAACGTAATAATGAATAATAACTGTACAGATTAGAACATATCGCATCTAAAACGAGCCTCGCGCATTATAAGTGCGTGTCAAAGTCATTCCCTGAATATTCACGGCTTTATTTGTGTTTCCTCCGGAATTCATTTCGCGCTGCAAGCTAAAGCTGGCGTTTCCTTTTTTTTCCATACCCGTATTCAGCGACCGCGCTAGGATTGGTCATACATGGCGCCCGTCTAGAATCAGCCAATGAAATCACAGATCGTGAAGCAATGCTAGCCAATCATAAATGAGGAGGGCGGGATGTGTCGTTAAACGGGTAGGGAAAATAGAAAGAAGGCGTTTGGGTTGATAGCGAGCTGGTGGTTACAGAAGACTTGCAGAGAGAGAGAGAGAGAGATTGTTATGGTTTCCACGTTGAACGTTTCGCTCGCTTTATCTTTATTTGCACTTTGGTTCGGTTGTTATTTGTAGAAGCAGAAAGCCGTGAGGACCAGCAGGACCGTGTTTTTGTTCCGTAATGGCGGAGCAGGTTGATATTTACGCCGATCTGAACACAGAGGAGGTGAGAATGAGCAGCGCAGAGGCCTGATATCTCATCTCATCTCATCTCATCTAATCCATTTATTTGTTATTCCCCCCCTCCAAAATTACTGCACCCTCGTGTAAGCAGGGCGAACGGGCTTATAAAATTGGGCTCATTCATTCCCTCAATTGAGAGCGCGAGCACGTGTTTTAAATGCTTGGCACTTTTAGAAAGGGGTTTGTGCACCGATCAGAACTGAAGCACTTATTTATTTCTATTTATTATTATTGTTGGAATTGTTAAAATATCATCCATGACGTGCTGACTCACTGCCTCGGGCTCCAAATTCCCTCAGTCCTCCATCAGCTACATACCCAGTGTGTGTTTCTTGTTTTTTATGCAGGATGGAGATGCTCTGCAGAATGAAGCTGATGCTCTCTATGACGACGTTCTGACCGGGTCGGTGGACACCAAGGCGTCCCGGGAGAAGACGGGGAACGAGTCTGAGGGCGAGGCCACACCGCCGAAGAGACCAGAGGGCGGCAGGAAGGTCTCCGGACCCTACTCCGTCTACGTGGGGCACTTCAGCTGGGTGAGCTCAGAAATCTGGCCGGCCGGTCTGAGGGAGGGGGGTTCCGGCGAGAGATCGATCATCTGGCCTTGCTCAGGGGTCGATAGGGGCGGGACTTGATTTGGAGAATTACTGTAAATTGGACAGGGGAGATTAATAGCTTTTTTTTGTTTACTTCAGTTTCTTGGTTCTGATTTAGAGATTTTAATTTGTTGTATTTTTTTTTTTTTTTTAATGTCCAAAAGCAAATTTTATTTTCAGTGTAACTATAGCTTTGCCGTCCTGACTTTTTCTTGCCCTGAATTTTTTTTTTAATTATTATTATTATTATTTTATTTTTTTTTAAATGATTAATTTTACATCCGATAAAAATATCTTTTTTTTAGATGTATTTCTGAGGTCATTATTTCTAATTCCCCTTTAAGATTATAGTCGCCTGCAAATAAAACTTTTAAGGAAATGACTACAATTTTCTGGCCTAAATAACCAACAGTTCAAAATAAGGTCTAGGTTTCTCGGTAAGAAAAAATAAAAAAGATCATAGAAATGTCATAAATAAACGCATCACCCTTGCGCCCTCTGCTGTTCAGAACATGTAACTTCCTTCTCAGGGATTGAAATCTCTTCTTTCATAGAAAAATTAATTTGTAACCAAGTTTTTGGAAACGATCTACAACACAATGTATAGGTACTCAGCATGCGAAGCCTAATACTGTAAAAAACAAGTTCTTACTAAATTCCAGTCAACGTTTGAAGAACTTATCCAGTGTAAATTGACGGTTTTGCTGTGGCTAAGTGGTGACTTGTGGCTTTTTTGTAGTAAGTGGAAATGTTAGGCAAAGACCTGTAGATGGCAGTAGAGGTCTGGGGGAGAAACTCGGGAGTTTTCGGGTAAAAGATATTACTTACTGTACACATTCTTTGGTCCAATTAAGCAGAATTTTGGTCCAACTAAGGGAATAACATTACACGTATTGAATAGGGGTTTTTTTGGAAACTTTAGTATTTGGTCCGAATAAGCGGCTGGTCCCATTAACCGGAATCGACTGTATTGGGTTCATACTGCCTGCAACTAAATAAACGTGAAAATAAATGCAAGGAACAATGTGGGGGTTGGTGTTGAATTTGCATTTTCCATAGCATCGCCATTTTTTCTGGTTTGGGATTGTAAATTCAACATATGTTCAAGATGATAATTAGCATTAGCAAGTTAGGTTGAGCTGTGAAGCAAGCTGTCAGTTCAGTCTGTTATCCTTTCTAAAATCACTTATAATGATTGTAATTACAGATGGATTTTATGCCTTCAGCGCTTGCACTTTTGGAATAGTGGTGGTTGCGGTTTCTTCATAGCTCACAACTGCTCACAAAACTTAAGGGATATTTTATTATGGGATATTTCATTATTTCCTATTTTTTGTGAACAGTATATAACCTGATTGTCCATTATGCACCAGTATCTCTTGTACTTGTTTCCCTGCTTCAGTTTAAATCAGTTGATCATCTGAAAGGTTTCCTTTACATGTGCGCTTTAGTCAGTTCCTTCCTTACCGTAGTTTTGTAGTTGTGTTATTTCACAGTGTGCTTTATGCAGTGTTTGTGTCTCAGTGATGGACAGCCGTCAGGCCATGCTGCACAGGTTACGAGGGATCCGTCCACAGATGGACACTCGCAACATCTGGATCGTCAGACCTGGAGCTAAATCTCATCTCAGGGATGAGTCTTAGAAACACTCATTAGTGGACTGTGTACACTGAATATGTATTTACATTTACATCAAATGCCTTGCTTTCAGGAATCATGTGCAAAAATAGCTGGATATGGTCCAGAAATTAGTGACAGGCAATCCCAAAAGGAGTAGAGACAACAAATGAGTGGTACAGCAGTACCCAGAGAGGACTTTTCTGGTTCATGGTACCAAAATTGACCTGTGGCAGTGGTTCTTGGTGACTGAATGAAACCCTCTCACACTGTGATTCAATAAGTTCTATAATGACATGTCATTTTTGTCCCCAGGACATTATGTAAAAAAACAAACAAACATGTCCCCACAGAGCAAATTTAAGGTGTATAATTAAAAAAAAAAACAGATAAAAATGTTTTATTATGCTTAACAAAGAAATAATGATTAAAATCATTCAGAAATCTTTTTTTTTGCATTGTTGTCTCACTCCATACCCCATTTGTGCATTCAATATTTTTTCACAAAAATTTCGGAATGTTTTATTTCAAAATAACATTTTATTTCACTTACCCCAACATAATCCCACTTCTTTAAATTATGGAGCATACCATAAATCACATATAAGCTGTATCATATGGATCTTCTGAAGATCATGGGAAGTAAGCGCTCTCTCAGTTTTTTTCCTGTACATTTGAGGATGTTGTAACTGTAACTAAAAAGTCCCAACTTACTATCCTGTTACTTAAACAATTGTAGATGTTTATTGTAAAAATACACATTTTTGGTAACTCATTAAAACCTGCTCAATGTCGTAACACTATTAATATGGATGCCTAGTGATTATATTTTATGTAATTTCTAAATCTGTGCTGAAGAAAAGAAAACTAACAGTCATATAATTCTACAATGTAAATGTTTTGTCAGATTAATTAGTGCAAAAATATAGAAAATGACCAAACAGCACCCATTTGGAGGAACGACTCATGCACTTCTCTACTTATTCAGTGTACAGACTTGAGGTGAGAGCATGATATATATTCACATGAATAATTCCACATCAAATGGTATAATCTTAAAACACATTTAGGATAATGATTAGTAATTTCCCTTATTCCTTCTAGCATAAAATTAACATCATATCCCACTTTAATTGGCAGGTCAATCCACCTATGTAACAGCTCTGTTCAGAAACACATCCAGCCTTCTTTGCTATGCCACCTGGAAATGCCTGAGTATAACATGTAGTTCTGTCACCATTTCTGTGATTTTCTCACCAGCCCAGGAAAAGCAGACCAGTGGGAGAGCACAATCATTCCAGAGATTAAGAAAGCTCTCATGCGTGCCCTGCAGACAGCACAAGGCAAAGAAGAACACAAACTCAGGACTACATGCTGGGAGAGGACATCCGTCCCTGGCTTATTGAGATTAATGCCAGTCCATCCACGGCTCCAACTACATCCTTAAAAGCCCAGATTTGTGCACCTGTGCAGGACACACTGTGATGTTGTTGGACCAAACAGCGCACACAGTCGTTTTTGAGCTGATATATAAACAGGTATGTGAGAACAAAACAGACGCTGGATCTGGAGATTTCCTTGGGATGTTAATTTTCTCCCTCTCTTCTCTCTCACTCTCTCTCTTTCAGGCTGTAGTTAAAGTGGCAAAATACATGGGGGTGGAGCTGCTTATCAGTGTTACTGCTATGAAATGTCAGCCTCTTCAGCTTAAACCAGCCTAGCACACAGAGTCTCACTTCACTTCCTCGAGGACTGTCATTATCAGGCAACTGCGCAAAACATGCTCAACCTTAAAGCTCAGACCCCATCTACATCTTGTTATGGCACTGAATAGAGGACCCAAAGATGCGTATATGGGGTTACACGCGATGTGGGGGACAAATGGCGGGATGAACCAAAAGGGCAGAGCAAAAGGCTCTCCAATATACAAAAGAAAGGAGCTGCTTCGGGGCGCGTCCCAAATTGGGTGACGCAGTGTGCCTCCGAAGCGCCAGGGGGCAAGCGGGAGTTCAAAAGCGCACAGTAAGTGCAGGAGGAAGGCTGCTTAAGGTAGCGTCCCAAATAGGACGACAAAGTGCGTCTCCTATGCGCCAGAGAGGGCTAGCGAGAGCTCGAGGCGCGAGCAAGAGCTGCTTAGGGCTGCGTCCCAAATAGAGTAACGCAGCCGAGCAGAGTGAAACTCGGGGAGAACGCGAACGAAGGCTAAGCCCCGGAAAACCCTGAAGATAATTCCCTAAATATATAATTATACCTCGGGGGTTCCCCCCTTACCCATCCGTCGGCGATAAATGCCCGGGTATGTCACCAACTGACCGTAAAGGGAACGCGTAATGGCAGACAGCAATACAACGGACCGATCGTGATGGCGAACAAAGCATTGCCATGTCGTCACGCTGAAACTCACGATTAAATAATAAGCGTCCAAGGTGAACCTAATCACCTCGTCAATCACATAACGGAATATAAATTGTTTTTTATCGATCATTCCGTAAAGCAGACCTGGGACTACGGCGGCGCAAACGGGAAGCCGCGGTGAGTCTCCTAACACATCTAGCATGAGGATGATGGTCAGGAGGAAAGCCTAAATCTGCTTCTGCTTGCAGCATCCTGGCAGACCACTACAGGACTGCCAGGCTGGAAGAGCGCCTCGGCAAATCCGCCAAGTGCCTCATACTCCACTCATTAAAAAAAAAGTGAAAATGCAGTCTTGAAGCCTGGGTCGCCATCTACACCCTGCATGAAGATGCCAGGTTGAAAAAGAAGACAATTCTGATTACAGATGACAGCCATGGGTCTATAGATGGGATATAGAGTGATACAACAATTCATTTATACAGTCATTCAACTTTCTGAGAGATTTTCATAATAATTTAGTTGTTAAGTGTTATATTTAAGACCTCTATTCTAGGTAGTGTTTATTAATTAATTATACACCTTAAATTTGCAAATGAATCACTGTGCAGCACACTTTGTCTAATAATATTTTCTACCACAGTTCATTATATTATCTATACATGTAATGTCTTGGGACAGAAATGTCTCTCATTCAGTTAAATGGCTGTTCCATTGTTCCACTGTAATCTTAATCAACCTTCTGGGTCTTTACTCTTGTTTCTGAGTGATTGAACCATGGTTTTTAATCACATAAATGACATAAAATTAGCTCTAAACCTTTCTAATAATTTTTTTTCAGAGCTGTGATTACAGAGTGCTAAAAGAAAAGCCATGTTTATAACATAGACAGTTGCAAATAAACATACATGTATGAATAACAATATTCCATTAGTTACTTCCAATAAAAAGTCCATTTATTAAGATAAAGGTTATTTGTGTAAATTAGACTAATGTGTCTTGAGGTGCTTGAGTGGTACAGCTAAAATACAAGACCACCACTGTAGGATGCTTTATGGCTAGGCTGGGCATCATATAGAGTATCTCACCTATCACATTTGTAACTATTTTATTATATATTTAAAGTGGGACAACACTGAGGATATGACACTTTTATATAATGTAATGTAGTCAGTCTACAGTTTGTATAACAGTGTACATTTGCTGTGCCCTCAAAATAACAACCATTAAGCCATTAATGTCTAAACAGCTGCAAACAAAAGTGAGTTTACCCTGAAATGAAAATAGTCAAATTGTGCCCAATTAGCCATTTTCCCTCCCTGGGATCATTTGACTTGTTTGTGTTACAAGGTCTTACGTATGAATTTGATGTTACGGCTCTAACACTTTCTCATTGTGGTCACCTCATGGAAAGGGGATATAAGAGGGTCTAAAAAACCAACATAAAGAAGGGATGGCCATAGCAAGATTTCCTACACACTAAAAGTGAGCGGCAGCACCATGTCCAAGACCATACAGTGGTTTAACAGGACAGGTTTCACTCAAAACAGGCCTCACCATGGTCATCAATGAACTCTATGCCCAACAGAGTTAAAGCAGTGCTGGAAAATAATTATGGCCACAAAAATATTGACACTTTTGGCAAAACTGACAATTTTAACATTTTCACTTAGGGGTGACATTAATGGCTGTGTGTTGAGTTATTTTAAAAGCACAGTGAATTCACATTGTTATACAAACTGTAGACTGACTATTTTACATTGTAAAAATTAACTAACAAATTAAATTACGAAAAATGAATCATTTTTTATTATACATGAATATTCTCAGCGAGTGTATAAATAATCTTGCTAAGGGTGTTGCACTTACGAGGTATGGTGAGTGCGCTTGCGGTATCTACCGTTAAAGGACCAGGCAAGTACGTACAGACTACATACTGTACAACTACGTAATGAATTTGACTAATAATATACATTTAATATTACATTTACAGAAGGAGAAAGAATAATAATACTAAACTAATAATAAAGGAGTCTCAAATGTTATGTAATATGTACAAAAATGATGCTATTATTATCAGCTCTAGAAAGGATGCTGTTTGTTGCAGATGTGTTACTGTGTGGGCCACAGTAGGGGAGCGTTGGAAGATTGTGTTTGTTTTATAAAGCAGTCTGTCCAGTACTGTTAATGAGCATCACAGCTCTGGGGAAAAAACGGCTCATGGATCTTGTTGTGCTGGTTTTGATGGATTTGAGCGTTTTACCAGTGTGGAGGAGGGTGAGGCGTTCTGACTATAATCTACCAGCACACTTAATAACCCAGCTCTTGCAAATGTTTTGAAGCGTTGACAGACCACATATGATGATCCCCATATGATGATAATGTGTTGGAGTTTAGCTTGCTGGTGTGGGGTGAAAATTCCAATAAGATGCTTATAAATAAGGTTAGTTTAGGGTCACTGATTGTTGTCTAAAACTGGAAACTGGCGGCAGGTGGAATTTCTCCAGCAGCCTTAGAAAGAACATCTTCTATTGAGCTTTTTTGGCTATATAGACTGTGTTCTCCTCCCACTTCATGTATACACACATATAAAATAGTTACACAATAGCAGAGGGCAGGGTTACAGGGTAACTGATAAACTACTAAAACTAAAAACAGGTAAAAAAAAAAATCCTGGAATAAAACCTGATCATTTGGGAATAAAGTTCACCTGTCATGTTGAGGACAAAATGTTATATATGCTGAAAATTGTAATAATGTGGCGTTTCAAGGCAAGGAGACAAATATGCGCTGCAGTGGGATGGTAGGGTTATTACAACAGAAAACCGGATAACAAAACAGGTAAGAAGGGTAAAGCATAAACGCTAAAAACACGTACGGGGACGTGAACATAAATAGGAAAAAAACCAAAGCTTCGCGCCCGTATGGAGCTAGAGAGGAGCTTTATAGGGGCGCAATAAACAGAAACAGCTGTGTGTAATGAGTCAATGAGGCGGCTGCGTGGCTGACGCAGCCGGTGGGCGTGACAAAAAATATTATAGCATATAGCCTACCTAAAAATGCTTCAAACACAACCCACAGTAGGGCAAAATCATTAACATAAAGCTTACTTTATACAATATTAAATATCTTGTGTAATTTATTAAATCATGTACTGAAAGTAAAAAATATAAACAATAATTAATATCATGAATCATTTATGGGAGCATGGCTTTCCTCACTACATTTGCCAGCTTTCATCACTCTCGGATTGTGACGTATTGTGAGTCATGCACTGCTGAGTTCCTCATTTAGCATGGGAGAGAGCAGCAGAGTATCATACCGCATATCACTTATCTGGGGAAAATCTAATTAAACAATAAGTACAGATTCCCATTGGAAAGTCAAAATATTGTAACTTGGACGTATCGTAAAAGGTAAAATTCCAAACAACAATATGAATTAAAATTCAATTTAATTCAATTTTATTTTATTTATATAGCGCTTTTCATAATGGAGCATTGTCTCAAAGCAGCTTTACAATATTACATTATCTAAAAAAGGCCAATCCCAAGTTGAGCAAGCCTAGAGCAACAGTGGAAAGGAAAAACTCCCTGAAATTGGTAGGAAGAAACCTCGGGAGGACCGAGACTCAACAGGGTAAATAATTTAAATCAATAACAAATTAATAATACAATTTAAATTAGTAATAAAATAAATAAACTAAATTCTAAAACAACTAGATTATAAAATTAAAACACAATATGAAAACATTTAGTACAGTACTTAACGGTGCAACAGTCATTCCTATCTTTTTTGATCTAGCTTTTCTGTCAGACAAGATTTCTCTAGATGTGAACAAAATGTACATATAAATTTAATATCTGGTTATAATTCATATGACCTTGTTGGCTGACATGAACAAATGTTTATCAGAATATTAAACAACACATACATATAGATCTATTCAGTATATATACATTATAAATATTTATTTTAAAATGATGATAATGACAAAGATAAAAATAATTCATTGTTCACTCATTTATTGTTGGCATGAGGTGAACATTACGTGGTAGTGCACATGCCCTGTTGTCCCAAGATCTGTGGCACGATTATTATAATTCCCTTTTTAAAAACAACCCTTTCTGGCCATTCTGTCCGGAACCCTCTCCCTGTCATTTATTACAACATTCTTTCTAGTTATATTTTCATACATTGTGTGGCAGCAATGTTATAGTTTTATACATTAAATACAGAGAATATAATAAAACTGGAAACCCTTTATAGACTGAGACTCCCATATAGTGTCACATAGTACCAGGAGAGTCTTGAAGAATTATTAAAGATCTGTAGTTATGTTGCATGTTGTATTTTAGATTTAATATTTAGTTTGTTTAATCCATAGCCCTGATTTTCTCAAGGCTGGTGCATTTCCTCCAAACCTCCCACAGCAGAGTGTTGAAGACCAAATACCATGGCAAGCTAATCTTGTATCTCATCTCTCCTCCGTGTCTCACCCTCTTGGTGGCACTCTGAAAGTCTCTGAGCGACTCTGAACATGACAGCTGACATTTCCCTGCAGATGCCTCTCTTCATGAGTAATAAATCATAAAGTCAGAGCACCGAAGTCAGAGCAAATTTCAAAAGAGTATTGATTTTCTAACGTGTCAAAAGAGTTGTTGTGCTTTCAGCCATGAAAAAGGCAGGTCTGAAGTGTCAGGGTAAGCAGAACTGCTCCGCTCAGACGTCTCCAGATAAAGCTTTCTGAACTCAGACCCATCATGCCAAATTACCTCCTGAGGAGGGTGATAAGGTTCCTGTCAGAGGACAGTTAATGTGGTGCAAATGCAACACAGAATTCAGAGAGAATGACCATGTATAGTCCTTGTAGGCGAGCACACAAAAGCTCCATAAACAAGCTTGATCGCATCTGTAAGCTTAACCCTGTTACTTTATCATCACCATAGAACAAATCCAACTATTCACTAACAACATGAAGCTATGTATTTGAGGTATTCATCAAATCACACTACTAATAGAATTCATTGTGCGTGACGTTTATGATTACTTCAGAATGACTATGCTCTCTCGACAGAGTTTATTGTGGGATATGATGTTTTATTATCCCGTGGAATTACATGATCTGGGCAGCGACGACACCTCAAGCATCCATATTATTGCTCATTAGTAGTAGCAGCAGAATTTTATTCAGTAATATGATATTTTATTGCTAAAAGATGATAAGTCTTTGAGAAAAACAACATGCTGTTTCATTTGGAGGATATTTATCAAATATAATTACTGCAAAATTATATGACTGCAAATACAGGTATACACTGTTTAACGTCTGCATTATGTTCCGTGAAACAGGTTGTTGACCAGACATTACCATAGTCACACAATACTCTGTTTATGCTACTGTGATGTAAATATAGAGTATTTTCACAAAAAACTGCATGCGATGAATCGTAAACACGTCAGAGGTACCGCTGAAAATGAGTGAATATGAACCAGTTTATATACTGTTGCTATAGGTTAGAGAGAACATACAGATAGTGGGGGCAAACAAGTGAGTAATATTTACAATAGGACAGGCACATACATTTTAACACCATTACCAGCTTTTCTAAGAAGCAGAAAGCATTACACACAAACATGAATAACTTGCGTAAAAAGTCTCTAAACACATCAACCGCGTTATAAGAGTTATGACTCTAAACACGAGCTAACGAGCTTGACAGGTACGGTAGCTTTCAATGGAATGACAGAATTTTGCTGCTCTTAAACTATAACTATAGGATTTGTAGCATTAATTGTGTGACCAGCTGGACAGTAAAAGCAAAACACACTGCACTAAAGAGCAACAAAACAATAATAATACTGTGCTAGTACATATATATGCAATTAACACAGGAATCAGTAATAATTATTAAGTATGGTAATCAGAGTTCAGTACAGTACTGTATATCAGGCAGCACTGTCTGTTTACAGCCCCTGTGTCCTGAGATAAAAGTAAGATTTTTATTTCCTGTTATAATTTATCATCATTTTTAAAACCTCAAGAAAAATCGAACAGAATTCACCGTTTGATCAAATGGGCGTTAAAAGGCATACTTGTAAGTAACTGTTTTAAATCAATTCCATGTGGCTGAATGGTGAAATTCAACATTTAACGGAATTTAAAGAACTTCCCTAAAAACACGTTTAGCCTCCTGCTGTGTTTGAATCAATCCACCATCCTTGGTTTCATGGTCAAATTTGGCTAGGCCTTTTAAGGCACTTTATAAAGTATATTAAAAACATTTGGCAGGTCTGTGTTAAAAATCACAGCACGAGGCAGGAGTCAATATAAGTACGATTCAATTTTTTTGTAAAGAGTCCACAAATAGAACCTGTGGTGTCACTTGTGGCGTCTTTGTACTTGTTGCCTCCTCAGTGCACACAGAGAACAGGTTTTAAATAGATAGGCTCGTTGCACACAGGTGCAGCCAATTACCCACTATCACCAACTGTTGTGTTACACTTTTATGGAAGTAACGTCCCACTCACCATCACAGCTTTTGCACTTTCTTTTAATGACATTCATTTTCTATAGGCAGTTAAATTGAAATCAAACCTGAAACACTGAATTGGTCTAGGATTTATTACTAGCTTAGGATAGTTGGTCAGATCTGAGCAGAACCAGACTTCCAGACAAGGAACAAATATGAACAAATGTAAAATTCAACGAAAGCACCTATGATGAGTTTTATGTGCTTATATGCTTTACCTATACAACCCGAAGGCGTATGTCAATAATATACAAACTAGAAACTACAGCTATACTAACTGACCAGGACACAAGCAAGACTGTGCACTAAATGTATAAATGTTATATACAATACAATCGACATCGGTTCACTTTAACTTTTAACGTCTCAAAAAATTAGAATAAATCCTAATATTGTGTTGTAGCCATGAACAGCTGGTCAGCACACCAGCCAATCAGAACTGCAGATACATAAGGAGAGACCGGAGTTAAGAGTCGAACTACCTTAGAAGCTGCATGCTCACTTGCTTGTTAGCTCATTAAACTACAGGCTGCTGTACCTTTTGTGTAAGTTACTCATATTTTTGTTTATGACTGTTAGCTGCATATTGTAGCAAGAAGTGAATGGTGTTTGTAAGTGTACTGTCCTATTGTAAGTAGTACTCCTCTGTTTGTCCCCCCACTACATGTATATTCTCTCTCACCTATAACTATATAAACCGATTCACCTTTGCTCGGTAAGTGTCTGTTTCATCTGGCTGATCTTCAGTGTTTTTTTTATAATACTGTCTTATGTGTAAGTGTACAGTCTATCATATCATACCATCCTCTTAAGTGGAACAACGATCCCCTAGACAGGTTTGTAACAGCACATTACTGTATTTTCTATAATTCTTGTCAATTTCCGTAAATTAAAAACATGGTGGCATTAGGGATGCGCTGTAGATGGTAGCATTCCAGTTGTGCTTTCCGCTGGATCTCTGATGCATTTATTAATGATATGCACGCAGTTTTCTTACAAACAGTAGCACAAAAAGACTATATGACTATGGTAATGTCCAGTCAACGAACAATTCAGTCACATCATGTTTTGCAGAATGTAATGCGGCCATAAAGTGACACATACCTGTATTGAAATGAATGTTTGGACCCATTTACTTGCCTCATCTCTTTCCTTGTATATTTCTCACTGTCCTTCTCTCTCCTTCACATAAAACCTTTATTTCCACACCAGAGCCTGCAGCATAATCAATTATTTACTCCCCATCACTGCCTTATTGTCCAAAACTTATCACCAGCATTAAAGCATGGACAGGAAAAAAATCTAATTATACCGGCTCATCACTTGAGGGGAACATCATTGTGTCTAACAGGTGGCTGTGCGGTGCATAGACTGCAGAAAATTGGACTGACATATTACTCCTGGGACAGAAATACACATGCTTCTTCCAAAAAAAGTTCCAGAGAGTAGGTGTATGAGATTACATATACCCCCCAACAGACTTTAAGTAGATCTGATCCATATTCTCTACATAGCTCGCTTCAGAGCCGAACATCATGCCATGTCCTTTTCTGGCATTTACGCAGGCTTGTAAGATGGGATCTCGCTGTTGGTGACTGTTCAATGAATTTCAGCCTCCTGTACAAACATTCCAATGTCTCCCTTCATCCCAAGTGTTTTACTATATTTTTTTTGCAGTCTTGGCATTCCTCTGTATTGCCAAACGTCTTTTTTTTTAGGTCAACGTATTTGCAATTTTTGTTTTTGACAAACATTGTTGAAAAGCGGCTTTACGAAAACCCATGTTTGGCCCTTGACAGAGCACTAGTATAATTAAAAACTCCCTGAAACACATAGCCAGGGAGCCTTATCATAACCAGGTTGTGGTAAAACTCTTCCCATGCCATAGATTTAGTCAGGAGATGAACATGTTCAGAGATTACTGAGACAGCTTTCATTGGAACTCTGTCATATCAGAACGACATAGGCAAACGTAAAAAAGGAAGTTCAAACAACAAAACTTGTACTAATCATAGAGTGTAACTAATCTCTAAGGCTAGGTTAAGCTGATATTTGCTCACATGAACACGACACTTTGCATCTTTAGATCACATACCTCGTAATTGAACATAGGAAAAACAATAAGGGCAGTCCTTTAAAAAACAGCGAGGCTCCTTCTTTCCTGCTCATGAGCTAATTCTCTTTTAAGTAAATCTTCTAAAGGTCTAAATACAAGTAGCTGTTTCGACTAAGAAGTGGAAACAAGAAACTTGATACAACTGATAAAATGAAACACTTGCAGAACAAACATGGCTGCTGTTCCCAGTTTTGATCTACCAGAGTCCTGCCAGAGATTCACACCTGACAGGGAGCGAGGGGGAGACAGAGGGAGGTAGTGCTAACACCTGCTAAAAATAGCCATGGAGCCGCATTGTAGCATAACATGAGGATCAAGTGTTTATTTATTAATTTCTTATTAATTCAAACATCTGTTCTGGTGTTCTGCCTCAACAGAGCCTGAAGTGGAATAAAGAAGAAACAATCAATAGCTAGTGATTTGCTATGAATGGACATGATTGTGCCCAAAATCAATGATAACTAAATGACATGCCTTGCTGCACAAACGCCCAGCCTGCACAATCCACGTTCGCATTTACTGAATTTATCTTGATTTTATATGCGATTTTTATGTCCTGCTAATAGAAAGATCGATTTATCTCAGACAGCTATGACTCAGAGCTGCTCTAAGAAACATTTAAATAATAGCATAGACCGACCGAGGCAGTCATCATGTTAGCACATGTTCATTACTTGTCTTGTGTATAGCTAAAGGTTCGCATTTAGACACAAATTGATATACACTGTTCGTATTATTAGGTACACCTCCATGTTTCTATACTTGGTGTCCAGCTTGTCAGTTCCAAATAGAGATATACTTTGTGAGTACCTGTTAGTCCCTGAACTCTTTTCTATAATGG
>JAUZSV010063654.1:0-14823 GCA_034780495.1 Parotocinclus cesarpintoi
TAGCAAGGCTTGTACTGTCAATATTGCTCAACTGTTGAAATGTTTTTCCTTGTGTATATTGTATAAACAGTGTATATTGTTGTGGTGATTTTTTTTTTTTAGGGTTGTTTATTAAATGTATTCAAATTGAATCATCCTTCATGATCCAGTTTGATGTGGCATTCAGTTATTTATTTGCACCTTGTGGAATCATTTTTATATTGTGTAGCATTTAAGATGTACAATTTTGAAAAATTAAGATACTTGACATGGTTATGTTTAGATATCAGTTGAAATTATTTTTAAATTAATTGCCCAGCACATACACCAATCAGCCATAACAATAACCAGAATTCAAACCACTAACAGGTGAAGCGAGTAATATTGACGTTGTTCTTGCTGGAAAATCTGTCTAGTCTGCATTCATGTGGATGTTAATTTGACAGCGACAACTTCAACTACCTAAGCTTTGTTGCACACAAAGTACACCCCTTCATGATAATAGTACTCTCTAGTTACAGAAAGTGGACAAACTGTTGACTTTGCCTCAAGTCCCTAGATGTTATTCCAGATGAACATCTGTGGGATGTGCGAGACAATTGGTAAATCCATGGAGGTCACACCTGCTCACTTACAGACCTTAAAGCATCTGCTGCTAACTGTTTGGTGCCAAATACCACAAGGCCGGAGGTCTTATAAACACCCATGCCTCAATGGGTCGATGGTATGAGGGGGTACCTTCACGAGGTTAGGCAGGTGGTTTTAGTGCGTGTTTGTTACTGTTATGGTAAAATGTCTGCACTAATCCGAGAATCCACTTTATTGCAGGTTCACAGCTGAGTGTTGTGTTTTTCCTTTGTGTGCTGTAGACAGTCGATTGTGTGTGCACGGACGGCAAGATCTGGAAATCCAGGGGCCGAGACTGAACCTGACTAAAGAAGACAAGACATCTGTCAGACATGGACCAGACCGGCGCCTTGATCCCATCATCACACCCCCAATGCCTCTACTGGAGGTGTGTCTGTGCATTTTATTAGGCGATTTAAATTTGATAAAGCTGTACATTGTAAAAAAAAAAAAAGATGCTGGCGAAGCTTTCAAATGTGATGTTAATAACTGTTTTGATATTTTGCTAGTATTCCTTTTGTTATTGGCAAAATCACATGGACTTTGTTGTACATTGAGTGCAGAAATGGAAATGATCCATTGCCATTGTTGCTCATTTTTGAAAATTGTTTACTCTACATCAGTTATTCAGATGCTTTGCTGCATGAAGTTATTTAATGCGGCTATAGCTGTATTGCTATTAAAGATGATGCTATTGGGTAACGTATTTGGCAAAAGTCTTTGCACTGTTAGATTTGAGATTTCAACAGTGAGATAATGACCATATATAACATTGCCTATGTTTGGATCCAAACGGTTTCTTGGACTTTGATTTGTCACTTCTTTTAATATTCCTTTTCACTAATGGGACTTCTGCTTGGTTTTTTTCTGAAAAGGGGTTTCTTAGCTGTTATCCTTCTAAAAAGTAGATGGTAGACGGCTCACATTGACATTTGATGAAGCTGCCGCTATTGCTTAAGTATAAGAAGAGGTCACGCTAAATATTTGGTATTTCAAATGTTTTATACTTTAATTGTAATTTGTTTTAATAAATAGAATGAGAAATAGTTGTATATGGTCATTTTACCATTGCTAAAACAATGGCATTGGAGAGGACTATGACTCAGTAATTGCAATAAAACGTATCTCAAATTCTTATTCTTACAAAATGCCCTGGTGTCAACAACATTAGGAAAATCTACTAGAAGGACAGTAATGTGAGTCAATTATTTTTAAAAAATATCCTGTAAGAATATTTTGGACTTGTCTAAATTATCATAAGGTAAAACTAGTATGTAAATCTGTCCTTTTTCTGATATCCATCTAGAAGAATTCGGTACATATATTAATGCTATGTATACAGCCTATCTGGTTTTGAATGGCAATAAACTACAACAGCAGCTAAAACAATTGTATAACTAAATGAATGTAAACAGTAATGTAAGTGAACCAATTTTTTTTTTTATTTCTTTATTGTGCTGCAGGTTTTCTTCATTAACTTTCCCACGGGTTTGTTGTGTGGCGAGATCAGGAAAGCGTGGGTGGAATTTGTCAATGTGGGTGCAGTTCCGCTTACTGGTTTGCGGGTAGCATCCACACACCCGGAGTTCTTCACCTTTGGTAGTGCAACCTCCGATCTCACACCAGTTACTCCCACTGCCGGCGAACACAGCTCTGCCTACAAGACAATAGTCACTCCTCCGTCTGCTGCTGCGGTGACACTGGTGTCTCCAGCCACGTTCGGTGTGACTCGGGACGAGAGGCCCACAGTAGCAGATATTCCTTTGGATGGAGGAATCCTGAGGCCAGCCGAGGCACTGCAGATCCCCCTGTGGCTCAGAGGACCTGACCAAGAAGGTGTGCACGAGATCCACTTCCTGTTTTACTACGAGAGCATGGAGAAAAATACCAAGCTCAGGTAATTCCCAAAGAGGGAGCTCTTTCTCTGTGTAGGCTGGTCAAATTTCTGCTCATGTTGAAATGCAAGCAAGTTATCTGTCCCCTTGACACCACTGTCAATTGCTGTAATAGCACAAGCTCCTATGTGGCTATAAAGTGCTTCTTTATTCTAAGGGAGTGGTAGTGTTTTAGTTACCATGGTGATAATTAACCCACAGCTTTGGATAACAGCTCTTCACTTTCTTAGTCACAGAGTACTGCGCCATACGGCGGTCATCTGTGCGAGTCGTTCCCTGAGCGCAAGGGTGACGGCGTGCCACAGTAACACACTGGCAGGAAAAGGCAAAGGAGGTGAAAGGGAGGAGGATCACAGTAGCAGCATGCTGTTGTTTGTGGATGTGGAGAACATCAACACGGTAAATTTCTCTAGTTTTATGTTTTTTTAAATACTCCAAGTTTCAATTTGATCCTTGATTGCGAAACAACAGGAAAACACCATTAAAATTCACTACAGACCCTACATTTCTCATAATGATGAATAAATGGACACTCATAAATATTTGGTAGCATGGCAACAATCCTACAGAGATAGTAATGACAGCTATGTTTTGGTCACCATATAACCTACCAAATGTGCACATTAAACCTCTAAAGCAAAGTCAGTCAGTTATTAATTTGTGATTGGTTCTTCATTTCTCATCCATGGCAGAGTAACTGTATCACTGTATACTACTGTAAGTCTATCATTTTAATACCAAAAGAGAATTTATCTCACAAATGGGAAAGATTTGGTTGGAAATGCAGGTGGGAGAAGATTTATTGACATGGTGAGGCAGGAACAACAGACTAAACAGACAAGGCTCAACAGAAATGTGCATCATCCTGACAGTTTATTTTCCAAATTATATTCTACTCTATATCATCTGTATGTATTTAAAAGCTCTAAATTGATTTTTTACGTGAATACACTTGGTGTATATAAACTACAAATGTGACAATCTATATTTTATGCTCTCTTAAACATTTTTATAGTATCAATAATTTTTTCCTGCTTGTTTTTTTACCCCCTCTACTTGGGGAATGGTACAAAATGCAGTGAGTAAAAAGTATTGAGTCCTGTGAGTCTTTCACTCACATCCACCCTCTTCCATGTGCTCTTCTGATTTTTGTATTTTTAGCTTAATTTCCTCGGATTGGAAACTGACTGTGGTTTCTTGGCTTTGCAAGATATTATATTACTCAGTGCTCATGTTCTAATGACTATTAAGCTTATAATGAAACTGAGTATTGCAGTGGTGGAATATTACTTCGTGGGTACACCCATATTTTTTTTCACACTGCCATAATAAATGGATTTCTTAGACAGCCAAGGTAAAGTACGGCATTTCTTTTTAATCATTTTATAATAATCATCAAAAAAATAGTCTTTTATTTTTAGAGTGATCAGATTTGTCATCGACTCTTGCCGTTTTCCTCACTCCCACATTTATTTAGTGTTTAGCATGCTTACTTTTTATGTACAACTAAGACTGGGTGACATTTATTATGCGTAACGTGAGTGCAAACGTTATCTTGCACACTTCTAATGTAACCTTTTGTCTCTCGCACAGAGTGAAGCAGGTGTGCGTGAGTTCCACATAGTGCAGGTTTCCAGCAGTAGTAGACAGTGGAGGCTACACAGATGTGTAAATCCTGCAGGAGACAAAGGTATGATCATCTTTTTAAAGGTGTCTGAAAAAAAATCCTCATCTTTTATGCCAAATGTAAGGTTTTCTTCCAGGGGGAAGAAAAACAAAATAAAGACACAGATCCTGAATGTGAACCACTGAAATGAAACTAACCTCAATACTGAACTCATGTACTATCTTCTATTTACTTTCATTGCTGTGCTTTTTTTATTTTTCATAAATCTAGACAACTGATCCTTGATGATTTATAAATGACTAACATGACTCCATTGAAAATATTGACCTGCTTATTAAAAAACGATTTGTGGATCTGGTAAAAGTGGTATAGCTTTAAGCTTATCATTTCAATGGCATTTAATATTCACATGATTTGTGATTAGTTGGTTGAGTATTAGTAGATTTGCAGGAATTATACGGTTTTGATGAGTACTGTGTGTGAATTCCTTCCTCTTAGCTTAGGTACTGGGGTTCCTTAAGCAGATTTTTTATTTTATTAGAGACCTGGTTTATGTCCATTCTTCGAGACAGATGATAGTCTGATCTTTACAGTGGATCATGAATGTTAAGCTTCTTATATACATTAAGTTTATATATGTATCATGGTGTGCAGAAGCCATGTTCTGAATGTTCTGGCGACTGTGGTAGCCTAGCGGTTAAGGTACTAACCTATGGACCAGAAGGCCCTTAACCCACAATTGCTTGGATTTTAAGATTGTATAAGTTGTAAGTCGCTCTGGAAAAGGGCGTCAGCTAAATAACGTAAATGTCAATGTCATTAGAGCGCTAAATGAACTTTGTAAGCTAAAAGAAACAATTTCTAGACAACTGCATCCTAATCCCTACCCAGAGAGGAGCGAATTTGCTTTTCTTTAAATAATAATAGCAAATTCCATTGTCAGTTGTATATGATGCAGACGTCCATCTTTATACAGCCTGCTACAGTAGAAACGACTCCTTCAGGATTTCATTATCAGCAGGATTCACAAATTGTAACTATAAGGATATGAGCAAAATGTATATTTCTAGTTTGCTAATCTAGAATTGTTTAGGGATACTGTGTTAAGATAATGTTTGCTTTTGTACACTGCTCAGAAAAAAAATAGGGGATAATTCATTTTGGACTATCCCTTAATCTTTGTGAGCAGTGTAGTATGAAGTACATAACTTCAAATATTAATGATGAAGTTAAATCTGCAGTAGCCTAGTGGTTAAGGCACTGGACTTTGGACCTGATGGTCCAGGGTTCAAATCCCACCTCTGCCAAGCTGCTACAGTTTGGCCCTTAACTCAGCGCTGCTTGAATTGTAAGACTGTATGAGTTGTATGTGCTGTATGAGACTGTGAGAGTCGCTCTGGGATAAGTCTGTCTGCTAAATGCTGTAAATGTAAAATAGTTTTAGGATCTCATGACAATTGTATTTAGCAGACACCCTTATCCAGAGCGACTTACAATAATCAGTTCAATACAGTCTTACAAACCAAGTGGGTTAAGGGCCTTGCTCAGAGACCCAACTGTGGCAGAGGTGGGATTTGAACCCTGGACTTTCTGGTCCATAGTCCAGTACCTTAACCACTAGGCTACCGCAGTCCCATCTTTCTATCATTAGCATAATTATATATGCTTAAATTTACTAGGTTTTGTTTTGTGCAGCAGAGAAGCACAACTATGCAGCTACGTGAAATTTTTCCATTATGCAAGCTCAGCAAAGCAGGCCTCACGGGGATGATTTATGACTAGTAGCAAAGCATAAAGCACCCCTAAGGACTTACTGAAAACACACTCATCATTTATGCATTTCTGTGAATAAATGACTACTTAGTCATTGCTGAATCACAAGAATAAATATATTGTCTGACCAACAGATATGACACCTGAACATGATATAAAACCAGTAGCAGCGATTTATACCAGCATTAACTCTTTTGAATAAGCTTGGCTGGGCGGGGTTCATAAAAATTGGGCTTTAGTAGACTCTAGATGCAAATTTTCCTTTTTCACTGGTTAAGTTTAATACCGCATGCTACTAGATTTTAAAAACATAAAATAGGCCAAATATTAACACAGTATTGTATAGTATATTCACATGAGCATCAGCAGGTATCAAGTTCAATCTAGTGTCATTTTACAGTAAAGAAATGCATTATAAAACATTTTTTAATAAATTATTTTATCAATAAATAATTGAATTGTGTTTATCAATAAATAATTTTGCTTTACCTTTTCTAATACACTCATCAAAAAAAACAAAAAACAGATAGAAATGTCAGATTGCTGCTAAACTAGACTTGCTGTTTTATCTCTGGCACATACTGTTCACAAAAATGAGGGGACTTAAATAAAACTGCTGCCCTATAAAAAAAAACTCTCAGATAATTTATTTTGTGTGCGCGCGTGTGCGCGTGTGTGTGTTTAAACTCTGACAAATATACAAGACATATTAAAAAGTAAATAGTTCAAATACATTTAGAAATAAATACAGCACATTAAAACGAAGTGTTTCCATTATTTGGTCAGATATCTGTAGGTCTCTGTCTGTACAGGTCACTGTTTTGTGAGCCAAGACTCAATGATATTAGACATGGTTGTTTTATTGGGAAAATCATGGTGAGGAAAAAAACTGACTTAAGCTGTCCTGACCATCTTAAACCAAATGATCATGATGATGTGAGGGTGACTCAACCCTAGCAAATCTCGTGTTTTCATTCCGACATTGTTTGCCTGTGACAGTGTTAAATTGCTTGAAACGTCAGTTGTTTCAGGATCTTGCAATATAACAAAACAAATATGTCAAATCTAGAGTGGTTCGATACAAATATGAACCCTGTCAAAGAAAAGATATTGTATTTTACTTTTAGTACTTTTATGATTTAGGTTGGGGTTTGACTAAATATTATTCTTGCAAGGAATTAAGTTACTTCTGAACAAATTCTGCCATCTTTCTTTTTGTGCTCATAAAATTTCTGTATACTACAAATTTTTTTTTGCAGACTCTAAATTGGCCTGCAGAGAAAGAGGGAAGTTGTGCTTTCGAGCTACTAGATGCAGAACACACGAAGGTGAGAGAGACAAACCACACACCCACAATACCGTCAATTAAAAGCAATCAAAGTGTAGCAGTTCTGCTGTTTAATGATTAACATTTAAATCTAACATATTAATGCTGACACATTTACTCTTTTGCTTATGAAAATACAAGTAGTTATTTGATGCTTATCAAAGTGCATAACATTTAGCATGCTGATCGTTTTCAATTTGTCATGTACCTCAATCCATTCCTGAACCATTTTGCTTAGTGTGGCAGAGTGCATTATTCTGCTGAATGTGGTCACTACCATTAGGGAACATGGTTACAATAGAATGGTGTACTTGGTCTGCAAACAATTCTTCGATAGATCGTATGTGCCAGTAATGAGTAAGTAATGACCCAGCAGTGACTCAGGGGTTGAGGTATTGTTCTGTCAACCTGTTTAAGCGGTTTTCTGAAGTGGGAGCTAGCCTGCAAAATCTATAGACCTAATTTTCTCAGTTACAAATACTTCAATATGAAATTGAAGTCTGGTTGAAAGGCAGTGCTGTTATAACTTATTTTAATTTAATCAGTCCTAAGTTCCATAGGCTTATCATTTATCTCACTTTTTAAACATTTTACATAATCCAGTGCCCTTCAGTTAAGTTTATCAGCATCAAGTTTGAGAGCAGTCAGTCAAAGTTGTTAAAAAAAAATCTGTAGTAGTAGTTAAAAGTACATGCATTCTGCCCAGGCCATTTTTATTTCTTTGTGGTCAAATATAAGCGCAAAGTGTGATTTAATAACTATTTCCATCAAATCACGATTCTATTTTATATCTGACCTATAACACATACTGTAAGATTACTACACGCATCCCTTCTCTATAAAATCCATAGCAAGCTAACAACATCATTCAAAATAAACTTTTTTTTTAACTAATAACATTTGTTCACAAAAAAAGAAACTCATTTCTGCTTATCCTAGTCAGAGCTACTTTAGCTGAAATTTTTCATACACTGCCATTATTAAAGAGGCTGTCCTTTGCATTGCCACATTCTAAGCTTTTTTTGTGCTCTCATTTTCAGCTACCTCAGACACAGCAGACAAGTACACTTTTGCTGATCTAAACCTTGGCAATGAGCAGGTAGAGTATTAGCCTGAGTATTAACCGTGTATGGCTCACGTTGTTTCTTATGTTTTACTAGAATATACACTGCTCACAAAAGTCAAAGGACATTTCATTTTTGTCAGCAGCCTATTTTTTACCAATACTACCCCTTCAGTGAAATGCTTTTGTTATTTCCTCCCTCCTTAGATTGTGAGTTCAACGACCCCATGTGCAGATTTCTTTTTTCGGAGAAGTACATCCTCTGAACCCCGGAAAACTGGTGTTTCTGTGGGCGGAGCTATTCATATGAGGGGGCAGGGTCTCCCACCAGTTGGCTGGACTGACGACAGTATGGCGAGTGTAGTTCGGAAATGTAGTGAAGTGGAACTAGACATCATCATACTGTGGAAGGTACTGTAATTCACGCTTGATGCAGATCAGTGGGATTTGTGGTCACAAGCATTGTCTAAAATAATTAATTTTTTTCATCATTTTTCACATCAACTGTTCTCTGGATTTTGTTTTGTGATACCAATGTCTGTAAAAGTATTATGGCAGATGAATTATTATTATAGAAATAGACAACAGTCAGTCATTTCAAAATAGCCGTTCTAATAGGTAAATGGTTTACTGCTCAGGGTCAGATATTTACGTGCAAACCTATTTCTACAATATGAATCAGAAATGGATAAGCGCTTTGTTTGAATGGTTGTTTACAAGACAAGTCTTTTTATTGTTGCGTTTACAAAATGTGGTAAATATCAAGGCAGAAATGAATTTCCGTTTACTTTTTAATCTTTATTAGCAGTTTTGACAGCTATAGTTATTTATTTGGCTTCTTTAACGTCGCTATCGGCATCAGTGGCCATGTAAGCGACACATACGAGGTTATATCCATACACAAGGTTATCTCAACACCATTCACATATACACACACACACAAGGCAATGCCAATTTGGAGTGATCAATTAACCTAACACGCATGTCTTTGGACTATGGGAGGAAACCGGAGTACCCGGAGTAAACCCACGCAGACACGGGGAGGACATGCAGACTCCACACAGAAATAATCCATGCCGCTCCACCCTTGGATTAAACCCGTGACCTTCTTGTTGTGAGCCACCGTGCTACCCGATTACTCATTACTTAAATCAAATTGTAATGGGATTGCTTTAGTCATTACTTTTTGGAAAATGTAATCTGATTCCTCATAACATTCATTTTAATTTACATTCTAAAATCTATGTGAATTAAACTATACTCGAATTAAACCCTCATACAAATCTTATTATGTTTAGTCCTGCCGCTGAATAAAAATCCAGTTTAGCTTGTTTGGTTGATACTGGGGCACTCTCTTCTTCAGTACATGGGTCTTTAGCCACGAGATTTGTTTTAGCATGCACCCGGATTAAATGCTTCGGCAGAACTCGTTGAGTTCGCAGCAGTTGAGAGAAGCTTTTTGCTTGGACATAACTTCCACTTCACAGTAATGTTTTCCCTCTGCATTCAGCAAATGAGCATATCTCCACTTGTAATGTGATTACAAAATATTTAACGGTGCTTTACATTCTTGCGTTACAGAAAAAAGTAATCAGATTAGTCTAATACATTACTTTGTACTGCCTTACCGCCAACACTGCTTACATGCTATGACATTGTATCTCAGACTTGTTAGCACGTCTTTTGAGAAGTGGTACGCATCTTGTGAAAGGTATTTTATGTATTTCATTTGTTGTACAGTAATTCCAGCAAACACACGACATCAGAAGGATGTTCAAATCATATCTGTATCACGTCAGTCAGTCCAGGACCGCTCTTGCTCGTGTGGTGGACGTACAAAATAGGTTCGCTGTATGAACGTCTGTCAAGGACCTGAGTTGGACGTCTGTAGAATTTTTAAAATTTTGTAATTTTATTTTGTACTGTATTGATCTTTGTATATGTTTCATAAAGACGTTGATTCTGTGCTCTTCTGGATTCTGGACCTTACATTATTCTAAATGTATGTTGTTGACATAATTTAAACATCAGTATAGGACGTCTAAAAGACTTTTTAAGAAGACGTCGCAAAAACTTTCATTTTGGCTTCCCTGTGGACGTCTTTTAAACGTCTGGCAACGGACGTGTCTTTGCTTAGTGGGATGGTGCACAAGTCTTGTTGTGTGTTCTGCTTATTTTTTATTTAGGTCGTAATGGCTACTGCACTTTTCAGATCTACAATTACAGACTGTAATTGTCTACACGCTTTGTTAGTCCACTTTGCTCTGCTCCTCAAAGGACTGGACCCCCACAGGACCCACAAAGATCAGGTCCTATTTGGGTGTCCTATCAATGTGTGTTGAGTTTGCATCATTAGATCAGGCACAGCAGTGCTGCTGGAGTTCCACCTTCAAACCACCTCAGTGTCACAGCTGCACTAAGAACAGTTCACCAACCAAAAGTGTCCAGCCACCAGCATCTGTAGGCTGTGTAGGCAGTATTAAGAAATCTAGATATGCAGACCCAGATAACAAAAAAGCTGAAGCTACTGAACGTTCAACCCAAAGCAGGCACTGATGCAGATTTTAGGTCAACAATCTTCATTACCCTTGCAAAAGTGGTCCCAGAAGGCACGCCGGTTGTCTGGATGGGCAATCGCCTTCATGCAAGGCAGCGATTAATAATTGAATAACATTTTGGCAGACGATTAACGAGCAATAATGAAATGATTTGTGCGCCATGATGGCGTTAAGGCTCACCCAAGCTCCGAGAAAATACAGAGGCCTTGTTTTATCATCTGTCATCCTGATGATAAAATCGGAGTGATTCTCGTTATGTTTCTCATTAAAGCTCATTTCGATCAGTTCCCATTTAAAAGTGAAACTCTTAGTACCGTCGATTATGTGGTGCCTCTGCGGGGGCGGTACTAACTGAAAGAACCCGTTCGTATCTTTGTGCCGCAGTGTAAAGTGTAAAGTCCGTGTGCGAGACGAGCTTTTAATTAAAAGCTTTTTTTCACCGAACGGTTCCTCAGCAAAACGGTTGTCAGGATATCCATCACTCGGATTGTCAAGCCTGTCGCCGTGATCGCGGCTCATCACGTCCCGTTGCGTGATCGTACTTTTGCAGATCAGTTCACGCCTTTTGCAAACGATACCTTTTTAACACGGTCAAACACAAACGGCTGTGTTCGTCTTTTTTTAACTAGGCAAGGTAGAGGAAAAGGTAGAGATGAAATCTGCAAATTGAGGCGGCTGAATGACGGCGCGGGAACGACGAACTGTGCGGGGCTGTCAGAGCTCCCGAATCCTACCTTGCTGCTTTCAATCATCAAGCAACAGCTTACAGAAAATAACAGAGATGTTTCCTTAGTGTAGGCATTGTCAGGGAAACAAAATTTAATATGAATACACTTTATGTCATGGTAAATGTCTCCATCCAGCTCAGACGAAGATCCATCGGTAATCCCCGTGGCTTGATTTATAGACTTTTCCTGAAAACAAACTCTTCACGGTTTCTGTGCTTCATCTGTAATTGTTCCTGGTTGAACAAGTCTGGTTCCACCAGCAAAACGATGAAACCTAGTGACATCTTTTGCCAATACTTTGTCACCGGGGCAACAACTCAAGATCTACAGTTGCCATAAAACAACACAGGAAGTTATGTTTGAAAATCAAAGAATTTAATGGCTATTAATGGCATGAAGTGTAAATCACTGGCAACCCGTTTTACAAAATACATTTATGGTTCATGTCTTAATTATATCACGGATGGTCATTGTCTTAATTTAATGCTATTGTGTACTGTGCGAAAGTCTTAGGCCACCAATAGATTTGATGTTTTATAATATGTTTGACATATCTTTGTAAGTTTTAGTGTATCCTTTATTTTTCAAGTGGTTTCTTAGGTGCTAAATCCTGGCAAGACAGAAGTATTACTCTTCTCAGGTGACTCTTGTCCCCACCAGGATCTAGGCTAGAATCTTCCCCTCTGTTGTGGCATGCAACCTGTGGGTGACTATGGAAAACCAACTGTCCTTTACTTTCCACATTGCTAACGTCTCTCGGTCGTGTCGTTTCCTTCTTTACAACAGCAGAAAGATCCATACATTTCTTTCCACAGAGGCCACACAGATTCTGGTTCATTACCTTGTCTTCTAAAGACTGAACTATTGTAACTCTCTCTTAGTGTGGATTCCTCTGACCGCTATCCGATCCTTACAGCTGATCCAGAATTCAGCTGCAAGACTTGTGTTCAATGTTCCCAAGTTTACACACACTACACCACTGCTCTGCTCTCTCCACTGGCTCCCTGTAGCTGCTCGCTTTAGATTTAAAACTCTGATGCTTGCCTACAACGCTAAATATGGACCTGCACCCTCCTACCTTGCAGCACTTGTCACACCTCGCACTGCACCTCGCTCACTCCGGTCCTCTAGCACTGCTCGACTGGTCCCCCTGTCTCTGAGGGGACAAGGAAGGCATTCATCTATACTCTTCTCTGTTTTGGCTACCTAAGTGGTAGAATTAACTTCCTGTCAATGTTCCAACAGCTGAGTCTCTGGCTATCTTCAACCGCCGCTTGAAGACCCACCTATTCCGTACTTACCTTAACTACCCCCACCCCTTTTTTTTGCTATCACTCTAAAAAAAACCTCCACACAACCTTTTCAGTTTTAGAAGTGTATTCTTGTTTAGATTCCGGATTATTAGGAATAGATTATGTTACTGGTGTCTTAAAGCGAGTCGCTCTTTCGTAAGTCGCTCTGAATAAGGGCGTCTGCTAAATACTGGAAATGTAAATGGTGTACCCAATGAAGTGGCCAGTGAGTGTATTTTATTAGTTTATATCAGTGTCTCAGCATCATTTGACCACTTCCATTATTTAAAATGGTTATTTGTTTAAGCATGTTTGCCCAAATCTTAGGCAGACTGAATGAACTGCAAAATACAATGCATTTGTCGAAAATGACATATTGCTCTGGCTGTTTTTCATATTACATTATTTAACATTAATAGAGAGGCCACCTCCAGGTACTGATGGATTTAAGATGTGTCAAGTTTAAAGTTTGCAGGGTTTGCTTTTATGTTGTTCTGTTCATGTACTGGCAATAGATGGTGGCGAGCACAACAGATTAGGATTGAGTATGGTTTGATGAGTTTGCTGATTTACGTTAAGTTCACAGTAGGTCATCCTCTTTGTGTGTGTGTGTGCTTATTTGTGCTGCCTCTAGGCCACTGCCTTTGCCTTATAAAACCTCAGCTTGTTCCTCTGTCCCCATTCTGCCATGTTGCTATGCCCTTTGCTCCGACAATGAGAGTGCGTCTGACTGTCTGTTCCTATCCAGTGCACTAATTCAGTATATAACCGTCTGCTTTTTAAACTATAAGGGACAACTTTGACATGCTGCTTGAACAAAAGCTCAGCGCTGCATGAACTGGGACTGTATGAAGCAAAGCCATCCATTATGTTTGTGTGTGAGCTTGGTGTGTATGATTCACACACTCATTGAGCTGGAAGACCACATTTTCTCTGTTATCCACCACTTTCCCTGACTCCATCTGTCTTGTTGTCTCTTTGGCCATTAAGACAACTGAGAGGAAATTAAACCCAGCAAATGATTGCTGTATACACTACTTGGCTACGCCTCAGTGGCAGAACTGTTTGCACAATAATCTATGTACTATGCCGTATGCTCGGTCTTCAGTTTCAATTATACTGCAATGCGGGGTCAGTTAGATAGGTATCTAGATTCGAATATTCTTAAGAATAGAACAAATACAGTACTTTTTTGCTGCATCAGAGTCGTACATGATCACTAAGCCTCGGAAAAGCAGAAGCAGGAGTTGGCTTCATTGTTTTTGCATTGTCATGGGTTCACAGTGGAATGTTTAGGAGTAGTGTGAGCTATCCTTGATTTGTTGGAGCCGAAACAGTTGCCTATTTTGGGCCATTCAATACGCAGGTAATTACACGATGGCATGCCTCAGAGAGCTGTAACCAGGCAACAGTGTAGCCAAGGCGACAGTAGAGGGCTGAGGATCAGAAGTAATTGAAAGGCTTGATGGCAGTGAGGCAAACGCTTGGAATCGCACAGAAAGCAGCTGTTAGTCCGGTCACATTCTCAGTACAACTGTGATGCAATGTTTATGTCTCCAAATGATGAGGCATTGTCTTTTTTTAGTATTGAGTGTACAACAATAGGCAGATGTTCAGGTTTGATTTTTTTTCTCTCTATTGTCATGAAACAAGTTAGATTGTGAGTAATTTATTACAGGCATGCACCATTCAATCACAGCATTAATATCATAACAGAACACTGATTGAAATGGACATTACCATGGTCACTTGGTGTTTCTATGCCATTGTAATGTTAATATGAAGGAAAACTGCATGCAAACAATATCAGAGAGAAATGCATCAGAGAGAAATGCATCAGAGAGAAATGCATCAGAGAGAAATGCATCAGAGAGAAAGTACAAATGGAAGAACAAATGGAAGATCATCCAGTTGAAACAGAGACTTAATGAGTGAATATGACCCAGTTTATATA
>JAUZSV010063764.1:0-14822 GCA_034780495.1 Parotocinclus cesarpintoi
ACACCCACACACCCACACACACACACACACACACACACACACACACACACACACACACACACACAGTTATCCATATGTATACACTTTTCAGAGACATACCCTGTATGCTGTAACATCCGTAACTGGCAATATGATTAATGTTTTGGACTCAAGAGTCTGCAAAAAATGTAAAAATAAAAGATTAAATAAACATTTCATAAATAAAACTGCTACAAGACAAGCCATTAATTTATATCTACCATGCAGATATATAAAACACTGAATTTAAATCTTACATAAACATACATTACATTATTAACCATAATAATAAATATAAAGCTAAACTAAAAATAAACTAAAGCAAACATATTTTTGTGATTGATCTTTGACTCTGAAACTGTTTTGATTTTTACTTGTAATTTTGCTTATTATTTTATATACACTGACAAGCCAAAAGAACGCTATTTAATCATGTTAATTATCACCTTACAACAGTAACTTTGTAAGAAGTCGATTTTTTACATGTAAATCTAACCTAAACATCAAAGATCAGGTGGTGTTAGTGTTTTAGCTTAGTGATTGTTCTACAGTACTGTGCAAATGTCTTAGGCCACTATAAGATTACATCTAGCACTGTTTCAGAGTGGTATATTGACCACATATAACTATTCCTCAGTCTCTTTTTTAGACTACAACCAGTAAGCACTGGACATTTTATATGCAATATTAAAAAACAGGCACAGCCAGTTTCTATAGGCTACAGTGGGCAAGTGCACTGCTCACAAAAATAGAGGATATTTCATTATGGGATATTTCATTTAGAAGTATCTCCCCATTTTGTGAGCAGTGTATTTAGTGTCACACTTAGGCAGCTTCATTGAGATGCCAAGTTCACCCTTGTTTAGTCTAAAAAAGATTGATCAGGAATGGTCTTTTGGGAAGGGTGGCAGCTCAGAAACGACTATTTCAGAAGGGGAACAGGCTAAAATGTTCTAACTCTTACAAAGATTGGGATGAAGATCATGAAAGATGGTGAGGATGACGGTGACTGTATGTTATGTATGGACATTATAACATGGCTAACACAACAAATCCAATGATGGCCTAAGACTTTTGCACAGTACTGTATATATATATATATATATATATATAAAACATATTGTGATTGGACCCATAATTTTAAAACATGGATTAGTCACACCGTAAAACAGATCTTCTTTCCAGTCTTTTTGGAGCTTTAGCACATCATAGTCTTTTAACCTTGTTCCCCTTCCACAAAATGGTTTTAAAAAGAAATTTTCCTGATCAAGCCATGATCCTTCAGACGGTAAAAAAGTCAATTTGGCATCCAGATGCTGCTGTTGCTTGAGTATTGGGGGTTGTTGGTCACACTGCATACTTACCACTGGAGGTTTTTTAAATGCTGCACACAAATGTCCTGTTTTTTTGGTGGTTGTGTTCTAATAAAAATACAGATAAATAAACTATATTGCCAAAAGTGTTTTCTCAATGATCTGAATCAGGTGTTCCAGTCACTTCCATGGCCACAGGGATATAAAATGAAGCACCTAAGCATGCAGACTGTTTTTACAAACATTTGTGAAAGAATGGGTCGCTCTCAAGAGCTCAGTGAATTCCAGGATTTATATTCTACCTGGATAGGATTCCACCTGTGCAACAAATCCAGTCGTGACATTTCCTCTCTCCCAAATATTCCACAGTCAACAGTCAGCTGTATTTTAAGAAAACAGAAGTGTTTGGGAACGACAGCAACTCAGCCACCAAGTGGTAGGAAACGTAAACTGATGGAGCGGGGTCAGCGGATGCTGAAGCTCATAGTGCGTAAAGGTCATGAATTTCTGCACTGTTGATGTGCAGTTGATCACTACAGACCACCGAACTTCATGTGGCCATCAGATTAGCTCAAGGACATTGCTCAGAGAGCATCATGGAATGGGCTTCCATGGCCGAGTAGCTCCATTTAGGCCATTTATCAACAAGTGCAATGCAAAGTTTTGGATGCAGTGGTGTAAAGCACACCGCCACTGGACTCTAGAGCAGTGGAGGCACATTCTATGGAGTGACGAATCGTGCTTCTCCATCTGGCAATCTGATGGACGAGTCTGAGTTTGCCGGTTGCCAGGAAAACGGTACTTCATTCGGACTGCATTGTGCCAAGTGTAAAGTTTGGTATATAAAAAGTTATATATATAAAGTTTTTATTTTATTTTCTATTGTAACTTGTTATTATTGTGTCTTCAGTTGTTAAAGCGAGCAGACCTTAATCAGATCGTCGTTAAACGGCACTTACCCAAGTTGTACACTATATGTTAAGTTTCACAAATACACAGTGCTTTAACATTAAAAAAATATATGCTTAGATTTGCATCCTGCAAAGATTTTTCATTCGGAAACACAATCAAATCAGAGATACTTCCACTTTTTCCCATAAGTAGTGAGATACGTCTGCTAGGTGACCGTGAGTGTGTGTGCACACATTGTGAATAGTTTCTGCACATCTCTGATTAGGGCACAGGAGAGCAGGCCTAACCATGTAAACACCCCCTGCACACACCCTCAGGGGGGCTTCGCCTGGCACACATACCACACCCTCCCCCGGGGCAGAGAGGAAGTGATTGCAGGAGAAAAGGAAGGCAAGATATGGGAGAGGGACCGATAGGGGGACATGCTGCAGTTCTGCAGATTAAAGCAAAACTTTCCATCTGAAACGTTGCCAATCCAAACAGGCTCATGTCTTTTAGATCACCATTTAATTACAGGCACCTTAACCCAGCTTCTGCTCCTCCTGATCCCATATCAGTGTGTTTTGTTTTTCTTCCTTCCATGTGTGGGTCGGGCAGACTCTCGCATCTCCTGGGGTTCCTCGCTCACCCTGGTAACAGTAATTGATCATGCTCGAGGGAGCTCTCATTCCTCGTTCTCCAGCATTGCTTTCAGTCACTTTAGCTAAGTCACCTGGAGCAGATCGCGATCAGGAAGAAAAAAACGTGAAGAAGCGAGTTAAACCCTTAGAGGTGGCCAGTCCCACCTGTATGTTCGAGGGTTTTTTCAGACATTGTCTAATTGTTTCAAAAGGACAGATTCAGAGTTGGTGCTGGTTTATGTTTGGTGTTGATGAAGGCGATAGAACTGGAGAAATAACCAGTTACAATATATAAGGTCTCATTTTTGTTTTGATTGTTAATCTGGTACAGGACAGTCACTGCTTTTATTCTAATATATTTACTATTTTTCATTGTATAAACGCAGAAATACATTCTGTAGTCACAGATATACAGGTTGATTATTAATAAAACACACAACACTTGCAGGAGGCGGAAACCCATCAAAGTTAGGATGCATTCGTTTGTAAATAGCTGTTAATAGTTAATTTATTTTTTTGATTTCCATGTTTTAATATTTTTTTTTCTGGTCAAGGTCACAGTATCAGACCACTTTGCCCCTGGAGCAAACTATTTCACTCTTTATTTAGCTATTTGTTTTGTTTAACTGTTCATTACACATTTTAAAGCCCGTAAAAAGCATGTTTAATCAGAAGAAAATCTTTTTAAAATCTGATTTTTGTGGGGTTTTTTTTGCATTTTTGGGTCCACTGTGTGAAAGCGTGTCTCTTCGAGCAGCAGTTTGTGGTTTTCATGCGGGACTGAACAAGTAGGAACTACATTGCACTGTGGAAGAAGTATTTATTTCAAGTGTTGTTAATATTGCATTTATTTATTCAGCACTGATGATCTTAATTCATAAAATCAATGCATAACTTAAGCCCCTTACCTGTGATAAAATCTCTTCTATTAGATCCGTAGCTGTTCTTGTATTATTTATGATTCCAGCATGTGTGTGATCGAGTGGAACTTACTCGAGAGTGTGTGCTCAGACTGTTTTTAACCCCTGTTATGTTCTTTATGGGGTTAATGTGGGGTTATTGGCTGTCGTGCTAGCTGAGCCTGCGTGGGAGTCTGTGAATAGCCCATTAGCATTTGGGCTGAAAGCGAGAGCAGATTTGATATTGTGGGGAAACAATAAGTAATATGTAGCAGGAAATTCAATTGCCCTTCTCCTACAGCATCAAATTCAGAGCTGAGCTTCCTTTGCCAAATCAATTTCATGGGCGCTTTAAACGAGGTTAGGGCATTTCTGTGAAAGCTGTAGCTATTGAACAGCTACAGTTTCAGAGTGCGATGCTCCTAAAACATGCTGTTAACTTTCAGCACAACAATCTGTGTCTCGAAACTAAATTAACTCCCAATTCGGCAAAAACAACCAGGTAGAATCAAAGGAAAGGGTAAGAATAATAACATTCTAACAAAAGAGCTACAGTAAAATTGGGGTTTATCTCAGATCATTCACTAACAGCTCCTTCTCTAACTGCACTATGCATTGTTTTGCATAAAGGTAATGGAATTATATGGTATGTATAGGTTCTCAGACATCCAGGTAATAGGATGTTATTCTTCCTAGTTCTTGAAGACGTTTCACCTAAGTTTTATCCAAAGAAATCGTCTTCAATAACTCAATGACTAAGAAGAAGTTTAGTTAAACTCAGACTACTACCATTGAACAGTGCAGACTGGGTGCAAAATCTAATTTGTAGCCAAAACTGATGCAGATATCAGACACTCATTGAAACGTGCGTCTCTGGGTGTGTATTGCGTGATTGTGCGCTTGTTAATTTAATCCGATGAAGATTAACGCTTAGTGGGCATAACATAAAGACATTGCTAACTTTAAAAGCAGTGTTCCTCAAAAAAGATTGGAATGGATTTGCATATTCCTTCCTCTGCAGTGCATAAATTAAATTAAATTATATAATTAAAAAAATCTGGAGTAATTTCAGTCAGTAAAGGCCAAGGGGGCAGATGTTTGATCCCTCTGATTGGACTGCATAAAGAACCACCATTCATCCAAATCTGATAGAACCACATGGTCAAGGGATTACTTTAGCAAGCCTTTATCAAACACTACAATATGGAGTTACGTGCACAAATGCCGCTTAAAACTTTACTACAAAATTAGAAAACTCATTAATGACATAAATTTCTAGCTATCTAGGATGGACCATTATTTTCGGTCTCTTTTGAAAAAACTGGACACAGTGTGCTCCGGACCAAAGGCCAAAAGGACCGTCCGGACTGTTATCAGCAACAATTCTAAAAGCCTGGGTCTGTCATGGTATGGGGTTGTGTCAGTGCCCGTGGTAAAGGTCATTTACACTTCTGTAATGGCAGCATTAATGCAGAAAAGCATACAGGAATAACATTAGAACAACATTAGCTGCCTTCAAACCATCATCTTTCCCAGGGGTGCCCATGCATTTTACAACAAGATAAAACAAAACCACATGCAGCACACATTACAACTAATATTTACAAATCTAATATTTACAAAATCAACAAAATAAGTCAATGAACTAGCCCCGGGGTGCCAAAACTTCTCCAAAGAGGCGGGCCAAAACTTTCACTGTTTGAATCTGATCCAATCCAGATACTAATTTTAAGTTGAAAAGTTTGGTACCCCTGGTATAGTGTAATGGGGCATTTTGTTAATATACTAAACAGATAGATGTTGCATAACCGCATTGCACTGATCGAATATAAATATGACATATCACACACACACACACACACACATGCGCACACACACACACAGGCTCTCGTTTTCCTACATAAGGAAGTCCCATTGGAAATGTTTAGCCTTAGCCAACACCGCTGGCTGTTTGCGCCGCTGCCGCCGCTGCTCCGAACACAACAGTGGTTTTACAGACTAAACTTGTGCATCTCACCAGGCCTCAGGGCAGCGTCCCCATTACACGATCACACTTTATTAAGTCCGTTCACAGAAAAAGCCTCAGGTGCAGTGCAGGGAGGGAGAACAAAAGAACAGTAAGCAAACAAAGCAAAAAACTTTCTCGTGGAGAAGAAAATAAACACCCGCTTCCTTTTGTCACCTGTGGTAAACGTTCTTCTCTGAAATTTTCACACCTACACAGCAACCACAACACTGCACTGTTTTGCTTATTCAACTAATATTTTCCATTTCCAAGGCATCAACCTTTCCACTGCTACAAATAAGCACAAGCTGGAAAAAAAGAGCAAAAAAAAGAGGCAAAGATTTATGACGGTTCAAGGTGTCCAGAGACCTTTAATCACCTGCTGGCAAGTAAAAAGCCACCGAAACAGGATGTTGCAAGCTGTTAAACCTCAACACGACATGCGCGACTAATTATAGCTCCCTATTAATATGATCGGTTTGTATACTAAAAATATGACTAATAATACAATGGGGTCGTGTTAAAGTACAAAGCAAAGCATCCCGGCTTAGTCCCATTATCCTGGCTTTCACTCACGCAGCTTTCCATACTTGCTTTATCCAATCTACATCAAACACACACACACACACACACACACACTTTAAATATGCCATTTATCCTACATACCAAGTGGAGTACCTAGAGAAAACCCCCCATTAAATGGTCAAAAGTATCTGGACAAATACTCCTATACAAACGATGGCAACAGAATGAGCCGTGTAGTACTGTCACATCCCATCCGTTCTCATCAAACACTTTTAGGATGGACTGGACCCCTGACTGTGAGACATTCTGACCATGATCAGGGTCAGTATCGACCTCGCTAATGCTCTAGTTAGTAAGTGGAAGTGAATTACTACTTTCAAGTAAAAACCTGAGTCAAAATGGTATGGTTAAAGCAGTGGCAACTCCATATGAATTCACACATGGATGATGAGCTGTCTCAGGAAGGGGAAGCAACTCAGGGGATCATCCCTTAGTGCTCCAACAGCAACCCTTAACCAGCCCTAAGATGAGCGTCAGGCTTTGTGAAAGAACCTGACACTGGCACTACAGTGAGGTCGATACTCAAAATACTATCTCAATAACAATATTCAAATATACGACTCACAGAAATACTTGAAAATGAAATCTCCCATTATTTTTGTGAGCAGTGTATATATAAACGTTTTGTCTGACAGTATATTCTGGCCTAACAAGCTGCTGAACAAATTAAAATGTGTAATTATATACACACATACACATAAACACTAGTCTGGGTGTAGATGAATCTGCTCTGAGCGTGACAGCACACAGGAGGTCTGCTTTATTAAAACACAAGCTGCCATACAGTGAGCCCACCTGTGATACGATCACTGCCAACACACACACACACACACACACACACACACACAAAAGCGGTGTCCTCCTCCTGACCCAAATCTGGACACCCTATCTAATCCTTCACAGAACACTGCCTACAGGATGCTGGTGGATTTACATTTTTGGTAAGTGAACTATTTTCACTCCAGCAGTGACAATGGGGAGTCTAATAAACTCCAGCAGCACTGCTGTGTCTGTGAGAAATGAACTACAGGATGCAATAATAGAACTACAAAGTGCTACTATATGGTAAGTGGATAACGAGTGTAGAAATAAGGAGGTGTGCCTAATAAAGTGACCGAGGGTGTACCACACTAGATACCCTGAGATGGCCACCTGTGCAGGTAGACAGCGCGAGAGTTACAGCGGCGCGTTCGCTTGTAGCGTCTGAGGGAAGGCGCGCGCTGTAAATATTTGACCATAATGCCATGCGACAGGCTGACAAGTGGATCCAAGATGGCGTAGAAAGTAAAGCTAGGTAAGTGCAGACTTCCTTCAGGACCTTTTCTCACTGCCCTTTACGTGTTTGCAACGAGAGACTCGTTTTGCTTCGCTGACAAATGTATAGACGACGTGTAGCTCCACGTGCAATAAGAGCTAGACGCGCGCTACTTTTACCTGCACAATGGTCTAAAACACAATAATCCGCAACACTAGCTATATGCTAACGCTGCTAAACGTTAGCATGGTAGTTAACGCTAGCTGGTTCTCTGTGCCTGCTGATTTACGCGACCTGACGCGTTATTGCCCGACATAGCCGGTTTACATGTTTTATATAAAGCTAATTATTGCTTGACGTCGTGGTTTTCAGGTACATCTTACCAGGCTGTGGAGAAACACCAAAACGGGGGCGTTAAAAGCTCAAGGCCATGTAGGAGCGCTCAGCTAGCGGTTTAATTCCCACCTGTTTTCGCCCTTTAGTCCCGCCTTCTCCAGCAGGATTGGCCAATAATCTCCAACCTTCTCGCTGCGATTGGCTAGAAGCGAATACACACGGCCAGATCGTGGACTGCTGGCCAATCCTAGAACGTTGGGCAAATGAAGGTGGGAAAAATAACTAGCTATTTCGCCTATGCTTACTGGCTACATCGCAGACGTCTGTTCACTTTGTTCTGGTCTAGATTGAGTGAACGAAGTGGGGAATTAAAGTGCCGCCTGCTTATTTAGCGGTGCCATCTGCTTTAGAGTAGATTAAATGGCTTCCTTGACTTACGATGAACGCGCGACACGCACTCCAGACGGGGCATCTATTATTAACTGATCCAAATATAGGTCCTTTGTGTTTTTCTTACTCTCTCTGGCCATTTTTGGTATGATCGGATCATTAAGATGATTGTTAATAAGGGATTGTGTAAATTCTCAGATTTCCAGCACAACTTGAAGCCAGGCTGACGATGTTGCACGTCGTGTGCGCCACACTTTTAAGTCAGACGTGTCACCAGGATTGTGATTGCATTCGAACCCAGGCCACAATCTGTGATCTATGACTAAGTACCACAAACGGAATTTTCGGCCTTTTTGCTTTAGTACTAACACACGTTCATGGTACTGTCTCTGAGGGATTGCTTCGGGGTGGTGAAGGTGGTTTGTATGATCGCCTCACAGCTCCAGTGCGTGGTTTTTGCATGTTCTCTCTATGTCCATGTGGCCTAACACTGGGGACTCTGGTTTCCGCCTGCATTTCAAACACACACTTTAGGTTAATTGGTCAGTCTAAATATGCCCGTGGTACCGAAGCAACCGTGTCCCAGACGTGAATAGACTTTAATGCCAAAATAAAGCACGAGCTACATCACCTGGCTGCTTCATTGGCATAGGATTTTGGTCTGATGTGCAAAGGTAGACCCACGTGAACAATGATGCCATGGTTCTAAATGGCCTCTTGATAACTCAAACTGATTGGTAGCCTGTTTCTCCCAAATGAACTTTTGTTATTGAATCAAATAAGTTCAGGATTTTTTAGAACCACGATGCTGTTTAGCAAATCTGCCTGCGTTTACACCGGTAATCATAACCCAGGATACATCTTTAATGGAGGGCGTGGCGTTTGTGCCGGTATTACGGATGCTTGTCGATAAAAAGCAAGCATGGACCAACTGTCAGTGATTAATAAGATGTAGGAGTGTACAATACGTGCAACGGATGGTATGACGGTCGTTGATGAACTTGTCAGCGCCCCAACGCAAGGCAGGACCCATCCAGAACACACTTTAGAGACACCAGTCAACCTTATAAATTGTTGTAAAGTGTGAGGAAGCTGAAGTACTGGAGGAAAGAATATCACCGCCATATTTGGCTGTCCATTAATAATATCCTAACAAATATGAAACATCAGATCTAGTTCTGAACTCGGATGGATTTAAGGCTGTTCTTGGTGAGTGCGGTCCCTGTACTATCTGTCCTTTGATTTACTTTTTGCGGTGCTTCTTCATTTGAAGGTGATTAAACAGGATTGTTTTTTTTTTTGTTTACACCATGTGTTGTTTGCAAAGAAACCAAACCAGCTCCTTATTGAAACATCCATATTATACAGTTGCAATGCAAAACAATCTAATTCTACAGAGCCACTCACTCTGATATTACTGGTGTAATTGTGTGGAGTAAAGTCTGGTTGTTAAAACTGGGACTGTGGTAGCCTAGCGGTTAAGGTACTGGGTTCAAATCCCACCTCTGCCAAACTGCGACAGTTGGGCCCTTGAGCAAGGCCCTCAACCCACAATTGCTTGGATTGTAAGACTGTATAAGTCACTCTGGATAAGGGCGTCTGCTAAATGCCATAAATGTAAAACACCTTGGATGTTTTGTTTTAATGTTTAATAGGACTGATATTGTAAGCCCTTTGTTAAGGCAGATTGGGGAGACTGTTAAATCATTAACATCTTAAATTCATAATTGATATGAAGATTTTCCATTGTAGCCTGATATTTAGGAATTAATTATTGTCATCATACAAAGTCGAAACTCATGTTAGGTCACTTCCGTTTGAAACGATTCCGTTTCCTCAATTGTTTTATCTAACTTAACCGATGTCCAGCAAACTGTTTTTCGCTAAGAATTAAGAAGTAAGAACTACTAGTCCAATTCCTGTTGTGTGGTTTCATTGCAGCTATGTTTCAAATCTCATATGCATCAGGTTGCATTTATATAAGATTATTTAATTATTCAAAGTGACTTTCAACTGATACATTTTTATAAGCCAAGCAGTTGTGAGTTAATGGTGTTGCTCAAGGTCACAACACCTTGATATAGTGCAATTGATATGTGGTTCTGGGGTCATTACCTCTTTTATAGATGCTACTGTGATGGCCTATGGACTAGAATGTCCAGTTGTAAGTCTGAATTGTCCTTGTCTAATTGGCCTTTGGTACTTTTACCCAACTCAATGGTACTTTGCCAGTTGTCTTCTTACCTGGATTCATTCCTTGTGATTTAAATGGCTTGCGCTGTCTGAAAATCCTTTGGACTGCTCCTGCTTGCTATAGGTCCTGTTGTGTCCAAGTCCAAATATGTCCAAATCCAAGTTCATCAAATGCATTCCTGAATCTATGGTGAGATGGATATTGGAAAGACCTTCACAATGCGACACGCATCACAAGACGCTGTGATATGATACATATTGTGATATTCCAGATAGTTCACTGAAAACATAAAAACTGCTGAAATACAGTTACAGTCGTCTTAATACAACACATTACAGTAATAATGCAGTGGACAAATTCAGTCAAAACTGTAACATCTACAGGAGCAGAGGTTGTAGCTTACACCCCATTTAAAGTCAAGATTAGATTTTGAGCTGAAAATCAGTGTGGCACACACTAAAAATGAATATTACCATTTGTTACTGTATCCAATTTTTTAGCACAACCCTAATCCACAAACACAGATCCCACCACTAAGAACTGCTTCCATACTTCAGCTTCCAGTAAGCAGTTTTGTAAAGGGGTGATGGTATTTTTTTTAGCTCTAGCAGACAGATGTTGGAGTCTGGTCCCTTTGTTACTTGCTTTTTGGGCTCGAGTAGTCGAGTTCATACCTGCAGAGATTTTAGGCCTTGTTTTGGGGATGGAGTCATCACAGCACGTTTGTTTTTACACAGATTAACTCCTAAGCTGCAGGTCGAGTGCACAGTTCTGACTTGTCTCATCTGCAAGTCTTGAACGTGGGAATTTTTCTTGACTTTTTCTGTTATTTTCTCAGTTGAGCTAGGTTGCTTAATGTCCAGTAGTTGTTGCAGCAAGGTTTGGTGGCACAGGCAGGTTATAAAATGATAGCCCATCTGGAGCCAGCTTACTCATGTATACTATGCTTTTCAGGATGGGTGCCGTGACCCTGACCAGAAATATACTGTTGACCTCATTTTATCCCCAGACAGGGATGTCTCTGTTGTGGTTGAGTATTGCAACCCGAGGGCTAAAAATCAGGGTAAAATAGTGTAAAAAATGTCATTAGTTGTTTTCTGGGGCAATAAAGTTGTTGAGTTGTTGTGTTCACCAAGGAAAAAAAAAGTAAACCGATTAAATTATCTTAGCTTTGTACAAATCATTTGTGTTGTTGGTTGGGCTGTTATGTCGTTTCAGTTTTTGGGATGTAATTTGCCATGCGATTCTGCGCTCTGTGCTTTTGGCCAGGTTTGTTTTTCGTTACCCGTCACGAGTGCCAGTGACTCATGATTGTCACGATGTCCTGATATTGCAAAATCCTATGGATTAGAGAAACTATACATGAATGTGTTAATTGCATTTGTAGAGCTTAGTTTGCTAGGTCACAGCCAACTCTCACAGTTCAACAGGAACACTTATATTGCCGAATTAACACTTGGTTTTAATTCATTCCACACCAGGATGTCTTGCTGTGCCTCATTTTTGTATTCTCCTGATTCCATAACACATGCAAGACTGGTTGGATTAGCATGGCTGTGCTGCGGCTCTCAAGCTGGAGTTTACAGCTGTGACCTAATTTTTAGGGAAAAGGGAAACATGACTTGTGCATTTGGTCCTGTATGCCACGGAATGAGACTTGACCTGAATCTCAAATATGGCAATAAACACTGATGGGTCTGTTTTCATTTTTTTTCTTTTTTTACAGAAACTTGATTTTAGGCATATATAACCAACGGTCAAAATGTGACAAAACAAATAGTAATTGTAATGAAAATGTAATATGCAGTCGTATTCTGGGCGTTACAGGTGCGTGTTGTTTGAGCAGCAACAGATCCACAGTGGAAATGTTTGTCAGACTGAGCTGCTGCTGATAAAAACAGAAGTACTTTATTAAAGCGGTGAACAAAAAAAAACGGGCAACACGAGGAACTACAAACTGAAACCGAAGCAGATTGGAACACGAAAAACATAAGCAAACAAACTGACATGGTTCCTAAACACACCATGGGGAATAATGCATTGTAATCAGCTCACAGACAACCTTAAACAAGGGGTTTAAATAGCAGAGAATGGAGTTGAGGAAATGTGAGACATTTTGTGCTGGAATCCCAAACACTGGAAATGGAATCCATTAATACCACCACCACCAGAACTGTTGATACAAGGCAGGGTGAATTGTTTATGCCAAATTTTGTCCCTGCCATCTGAATGTGGCAGCGGAAAATCGAGAATTGTAGCTTAGGTTGTCTGTTCTTAGCTGACAGTAGTGGCACTCTGTGTGATCTTAAGCTGCTGTAGCCAGTCTGCTTTAAGGTTTGAAATGTTTTGTCTTCAAAGATGCTCTTCTACGTACCTAGATTATAACGGGTGGATATTGGAGTTACTTTCTATCAGCTCAAACCAGTCTGTCTGTTCTCCACTGACTTCACCAAGGCATGTTCTCCCAGAGAACTGCCTCTCATTGGTTGTTTTCTCTTTTTTTTTTTTGACTATTCTCTGTAAACCCTAGAGGTGGCTGTGTGTGAAAATCCAATCAGATCAGCAATTCTTGAAATACCAGCCCATCCATCTATCAGCAACAACCCTGCCACGTTCAACATCACTGAAATCATCTTTCTTCCCCATTCTAAGGCTCACTATTAATTGCGTTGAAGTTATAGACACTGCTCCCAAAAATTAGGGGATAGTTTATTTTGAAATATTCCCCAATTTTTCTGAGCAGTATACATATTTATTTATTTATTTAGTTTTTTCTTCTTTTTCAGTTTATATCATGTCTGATCTAAAAACTAAGCAAGAAAAGGAACTGCAAACACAGGATCAGTCACTGCTGATGCATAAATATATATTTTGAAAAAAAGGGTATGTATTATTAAAAAGATGGGTTCTGGGTCTGGAGCTTGAGATCGAGTTCATTCCACTACATGGATGCTCCACTATTTACCATTAATTTGTTGTATTTATGAACTGTGCTGTTCTGTATCAAACAGAGGTGTAACCTAAACTATTCAGTTTCCTTGCATGGTTCGGTTTTAGTATTGTTTGTTGCCTGTTTATGTGTATTTATTCTACTACTACCACTACTACCAATGTTAATCATTCATTGGTTTTGCCCCATGAATCTTCAGTTAGACATACAATGATTGCGTATGTATGTATGTAATAACCTTTATTTAAGGCACACTGACTGTGAATTAGTTTGTTGGTAGATCTTACTCAGATGGATCTCCCTCTTAAGCATTACATTTTACCTTTTGTCTATTCTGGTCAGGGTCATGTTTTGGGCTGTATCCTTGAATACGCTGGGTGCACACCCTATACAGGTTTCCAGTCAAACACAGGGATCTCTAAAAAGTCAGGGGTTTGAACTCAGGTAATGAGGAACTGCTTTTACCAGCAACTGTCTCTTACATCTGATCCACAATATTTATCACTAAATATGTGCATAAAAATCAGTAGTGACAAATTATTTAAAAATGCTTTTCAAATATGATCCTATACTTATTAAATTGCACTAACAAGATTAATTGCACTGTTTATAATAAAGCATGACGTGTTTAGTGTTCTTTTAACACTGACGTCCGCAGTATGCTCAGAAAAATCATACTGTCTATCTCAGTAACATGTTATCATCATACATTAAAGTATTTTCATATTATCCACCCCTAATTCAACTTGGTTTATGTACAGTGGTGCTTAAACGCTTTTGTGCAGACTTCAGAATTCTCTGCACAAATATAACCTAAAACCTAATCAGATTTTAAAACAAATCCTAAAATTGATAAAGAGAATCAATTTAAGCAAATTAGACAAAAATACTGTATTTGGTTATTTATTTATTGAGAAAAATTACAAGTTACATATTTGTGAAAGCCAAAAGTATGTGAACCTTCACTTTCACTGATCAACTGCGAGTAGCTGTGAATGTGCAGTAATTTGGCAACTGCAGCTAAATGTCTCTGGTAACTGTTGATAAGTTAATTTTTCCAAATTGTTTTGTTTATTTGACATCACACAATGCTATATCTGTTCATCTATATATGTAAGTTTATCTCAAGTCTAGTTTTATAATTACATTTATGTCATTTAGCAGACACCCTTATCAAGATCGAGTTACAATCCAAGCAATTGTTGGTTAAGGGCCTTGTCCCTGAGCCCCAACTGTGACGGAATTTGAACCTTGGACCTTATGATCTGTAGTCCAGTGCCTTACCCACTAGGCAACCACAGTTCCAGTCCCATGCCGTCTATAAAACCCCTGACACAAGGCTAAT
>JAUZSV010063875.1:0-22659 GCA_034780495.1 Parotocinclus cesarpintoi
ATAAAAATCATTAGGGAATGACTCATTTCATTTCAGAAACAAACAACTTTTGAAAATTTGTTGACCAGTGTAATCTGATAATAAATAAAATCACACGTTTAGTGGAAACCGTTTTTAAATTTCAAAATTTTCCTGGGCAAACGATAAGCCTTAAGTAGTATGATACTTTCACGTTCTGATGAGAAAATCGTCAGTGTGTGACAGTGACCTTCATGCATAAGGCAAATCCAAGGTTTAATGATTTGTGAGTTTAGTGTGATAGAACATGTCAAGACTGGACATGTAGACCAGATCTCAACCCATCTAACATCTTTTGAATGAACTGAAACACTCAAGTCTCAACACCCAGCATCTTTACATCTTACTTGCATGTTTAATAGTTTTGTAATTAAATGGAAGAGGAAATAATAAAAATGATAATTGAAAGTGTAATCCTTTTTAATGTCGGTCTTTCATTGTTTTGAACTTTGACACTAAGATTGTTCTTTAAAATGACAATTATTTGTTCCTTTCATTTCTGTTATACCCAATTCTGAACGATATGTACCAGCAAGTGCAACAGCATAAAAACTGACTTTTTCAATTTTAATGTATTTTTTAAATCTGAGAACAGAACCCAGGACTGTCTGCTGGCACTCACTGATAACAGACCTTGCTATAAGCTATTTTCACATTCCTGCAGATACAAATCATGATGGCCTAGAGATAAGAATGACTTTCCCTTTTTTTAATCAGAGAACTATAATCATATAGACTAAAGCAATAAGCCATAAGAGGGCGTGCATTACTGCGATTATATCACAGAGAATCGTGTTTTTACGACGCAAAGCGATACTCCTGATAAAATCGCAGTAACGTACAGTCTCTCGTGGCTTATTGCTTTTATAAAATGGCGGTCAACATAAAATATTATTTAAAAAATATCAACAATTATCTGTTTATAAAAAAATATTTCGAAAAAAAAACATTTAAGGCAGTGCATTCTTCCGTGCTAAGGAGCGGGTCGTTAATGTACCTGTTAAGTCCCGCATGCAAGCCAGCATAGCTGCTAAAAGCATACAGTTTGCCTTTTTTCTTCACTGTAGCATAAAAATGACAAATAATTTGATTATCTTTGTCTTGGTAACTTTTTTTAAGCAACAGTAATGTTTTTCTCACCACACCAGGTCTGAAAGCAGACCCACATTCTCTGTGTCGCTGTGTTTTTTCATTACATTCTTTAATCTCACCATTGTTAATTTAAGCATGTCTACTTTTTTAGTCTTTTATCTCTTTCCGTCAATCATCCACTGTTAAGCCACGCAATATGTCAAAATTTACTTTAAATGTTTTAATTTCTTAAAATATGCTACCAGACAGACTTTAGTGGACTGTGGTAGCCTAGCAGTTAAGGTACTGGACTCTGGACCAGAAGGTCCAGGGTGCAAATCCCGCCTCTGCCAGGCTACCACAATTGGGTCCTTGAGCAAGGCCCTTAACCCACAATTGCTTGGATTGTAAGACTGTATCAGTTGTAAGTCGCTCTTCTGCTAAATTCTGTAAATGTAAATGTAGTGGCACACTGATATGGGTGTGGCAGTCATAAGTGTGTGTTGTCATATATTTTACAACGGCCTTCGAGCTCAGCCAATCAGATTTTAGAATTTGGAATGTTGATACTACACTCTAGGGCTACTTTGCCTATGAAGGACAATTACATTAATAATAATCTATTGAAAAGCCCATTATAGCAGAAAGCTAGGGACAAGGTACATGTTCAACAAATGTTTTTATATTTTCGTGTCTGCATACCGCTCATGTAGTGAATGGCCACTCATCAATTACTTTATTAGCTAAGTCTTTGTTTCTACACTTACTGTCAATTTTATCAGTTCCACTTACCATATAGAAAAACTTTGTAGGTTTTACAATTACATACTATCGTCCATTTGTTTCTCTACATATTATGTTAGTCTGCTTTACTGTGTTCTGTAATTGTCAGTACCCTCACAGACCACCACAAGATGACTAACACAAACTATGCAAGAACAGATGAGCTTCTGTCTGTGGGTTTACATCTACAAGGTGGAGCAATAAGGTTGTCTAATAGACAGAATGATTTAACATGTTTCTGTGCTGTAGAATTCTGTCTATTAGACTACCTTATTGCATAATACCTCATCTATTATTAGTGTTATACCTGATCTAGTAACAGTTAAATAGTGCCTGGGTGTACAGAAGACTAACAAAGGATAGAAACAGATCGGCAACAATCTGTAATTGTAAAACTACAAAGTGCATCTATATGACAAGTGGAACTGATAAAACGAACAAGGTTAAAGTGCAAAAACAAGGTTATGTACCTAATAAAGTGATCAGTGAGTGTATATGTGGATGTGTTCTTACATCTTTAGAAGGTCTACGCAGAACGTCTCCTACTCCACCACCATTTCGTAGGCCATGATTCAACACAGTGACAATGCACAGAAGCAATGTGTCGCATGCTCGCTCTTTGTTATCTTCATCTACAAGGACACAACATAATCAAGCAATATATTTAGCTTAAATGAATTCAAAATTAAACACAACCTTTTAAGGGATCCAGTATTTTTTTCATATATTGACAGTAAAACATGATTTGCTCAAATACATATATTGTGGCCAAAATTTTGAGAAAGTTATGCTTTTCACAAAGTTTGCTGTCTCAGTTTTTTTAGGACCCTTTTTTTTAAAGATGTTGACATTTTATATTTTGTACTTTCTATGGACAAATACATCCAGCAAAGACTTAAAGATTATTACAGTTGACCCTTCTTCTTTAAGATTTCTGCAATTTGTCTTGGCATGCTGGATATCAGCATCTGTGCAAAATCTTTAAAAAAAAAGGCATTCTTATCCAAGTAATGTTTTTCAATTGGAGTTGATCAGTTTCTGGGTTTTAGTTTTTCCAGCCTCGTTTTTGAGAACTGACCATGTGTTCTCAATCGGATTGAGATCTGGGGAGTTTCCTGGCCATGGAGCCAAATTTTCAATGTTTTGTTTAACAAGCCACTTTGTTATTACCTATACCTTGAGACATGGTGCTCCACTTTGCAGGAAAAACAGCATTGTTCATCTCAAAATGATTATAATAAATTGATTAATGGATGACGTTTAGATTAAGTCCTTATTTATGGCAGTGTTTTATGGTGTTCTTAAGATTAGAGAGTACCCACTCCCCTGGACAAGAAACAACCCTACACATAAATGGCCTCAGGATGTTTCACTGTTGGTATGACACAGGACTCATGGTGGTGCTCATCTTTTCTTCTCCAGACATAAATTTTTCCAGATGTCCCAAAAAGTCTCAAGTGGACTTCGTCATAGAAAATAACTTTACCTCAGTCCTCTGCAATCCAATTCCTTTACTTCCTGTAGAATGTCAGTTTGGCCTTGATGTTTTTCTTGGAGAGAGGTGACTTCTTCGCTCCTCCTCTTGACACCAAGCCATCCTCCAAAAGCCTTTGTCTCACTGTGCATTTAGACGCATTCACACTGGCCCTCTGCAATTTCTGAGCAAGCTCTGCACTGGTGGTAACCCCATCTAATAGCTGCATTCTCTTTAGGAAACGGTCCTGACATTGCTTGACAATCTTGGGTGCCCTAAAGTCTTCTCTGCAGTCGAAACATTCTTCTTAAAGTTTTTTTTTTTAAATAATTTTATAAACAGATGATCATGGTTGATAAATAGTTGATCAAAAGGTGTAATATCTTACAGGCAGCAATGTTCTTCACAATACACAATTCTCCTTTACAATATAGAGTTAATACAAAGTACCACCATAAAAACCGATGAAGCTTTATGAAAACCAAAGTTTGTGCATTCTCAAAATTTTTGGCCACACCTGTAAAGTTATATTCTACAGGAACTGTGTTACTTAGACTACGAAAACCATAGTCATTCAGACCATTTCAGATAGCATAAATAACAATACTGCCATATGATGACCAACCCTGCACGCTTAAATGAATTCCATGGAAAACACATAAAATATGTCTATATGTCTATAAACTTTAGGGGGACACTGGCAGAGTATAATGAACTAAAACCTACTGGATACTCATTAGCTTATATGAACAGCTAAATCCTTGGCTTATAGGCCGTAAACGTAAGTAAATCACAAACCATCTGATATTGATACAATTCCAGTTTCTTCATTGCAGTTCATACCATCTGCACTGCAACTACCAGCAGACCTGTCAGAATCTAAAAAATGCACAAATCATTCTCATAATCAATGCAGGTCTCAATTACATGACAATTTGTTCATACTAACTACTTGAACAATTTGTAACAATTTTAATGTAACAATTACTTTAGGAAATACTTTATTTTTACAGTATATATACATATGCATATTTATACAAATACACAGCAAGTTTTCCCACCTACAAAGAATGGAGAAGTGCATTTGCATTTTCTTTATACAACAGGAAAACAAAACTTCTATTTGGTAGTGAAACCTTTGTTTGCAATTATAGAGGTTAGACGTTTTCTGTAGTTCTTGACCATAATTGTGGTCTACTCTTCTATACTGATCTTCTTTAGATCTTTCAGGTTTTAGGTTGTCTTGAAGAAAAACTAACAGATCTGTGAGAGCCAGAATTCTGGCTGATTTGTAGGTGATCAAATACTTATTTTATGCAATAAAATACAAATTAATTATCTGAAAATCATACAATGGAATTTAGATTATCTAGATTTTGTCTCCAACAGCTATGAGAGAGTGTACCTACAATAAAAAATACAGACCTCTCAACTCTTTGTAGGGGGGAAAATCGGCAGAGTGTGTGTGTGCGTGCACGTGTGTGGTTTCCTAAAGTAATTATTATTATTATTACTTAATTAGTAAGACAAAAGTCTTGTTGTTTTTCCCATCTAATTCAATAACCAAATCTGTATAGTGTTACCTGTGTCAGAAAGGCGGTCCACCTCCATTATGAAATCGTCTCTAAGGCAGAGGAATCCCACAATGGAGAACAGGTAGACCAGAATGATAGCCAACACTGCAGTAAGTAAAATTGAGCGGCCATTACGCGTCACACTCTTTATCACATTGAAAAGGGTTTCCTCGCGGTAAATCAGGTCAAACAGCTAGAAAAATGAAGTATATTGACAAATTAGATATAAAGTCATAAAAATAAAAAACAATTAAAGTAAAAAGGGCTTGTAAGCACGTTACTCGTACCCAAAGTGCTAAAAACTAATAATATATACTTTGAATATATATATTTATATATATATATAGTATTTATTGAATACAATTAATTACATTTCACAAGTCCGTAATTTAACAAACAAAGACACTGAGACCACAATTCTGTTGGTTTTACCTGAAGCTGTTGGCCCAAATCTACGTTATTTATGCATAATTTAGTTGCCACATAATTGGCTGATTAGATCATTTTAGGAATGAATATGTGTACAAGTGTTGACAAATCACTAAAAAGAAGTGAAGAGAACATGTACAACCCCACTCTGAATGTGGTTCTTGAATGTATCAAATGCAAAATATTAAATCATTTGACTGTTCTTATTAAAGCTCGACATAGAGCCACAACTATGTATTACTTCGACTAAGGTGATAAATTACAAAATAGTAAACTTACCATTAAACTATAGAAAAGCTCATGAACAAAAAGACCCAGTGTGCAGGTGAACATGTAGCCCAGATGATACAGAAACTCCACATCCATCACCATGGCTTTGTATCCCATGATAAATGTACCATTATTACCCACAAAGCTCACCACATACACTATTTTGTTGATGAGCTGAGTGAAAGTAAAAGAAGAATACAGGCACGCACATGCACACGCACACACACATACACAGTATTAGAATCATCAAGTTTATCTATTAAGACAGAACTTTATACAAATGCTGCATTCATATATTTACAAAAATCATCACAATATGGTTATGTCCAATCTTCAGGTAAGTTAAATCCAGTGGCATGTTCAAGCCAAATTTTAATAAAATTTCACATAAAAGTCCACTTTTTAAACTGGAAAAATAATTAATACATTTCTATTGTTTATAATGTGATCCTGTAATGGTAACTATAATAACCCTGTTGTGAATCACACCTGTCATTAGATGAAAGGCATCATAAGTAGCATATTAGAATAAAAAGTATAAATAATTAAATAAATATAGCATACAACTATACAGGATTAGCACATGGGCATTTCAGTTGCTTCTTTAATGTACTTTGATAACGTTTTGCTTGTGAAAGCATGCTATTACTTATTTAAACACCTCAAATATAATGCTGTTGCAGACTTACATTTACAGCTCCGAGCATAATCAGAGTAGGACCAATGCCAAAGTGATAGATAAAGCGGAGGATAGCAGCAACAGTGAGAAGCTGCACGCCGTAACGTTGCGTTAACAGACCCAAAACAGACAGGCCAGAAAATGCCCAGAACAGCATATACAACAGTGAATCGTCAATTGAACCTGTCAAAAGAAAAAGCATATGATTAAGATTCTGACTGGGTTTTTGTTTTTAGTAACATACATAGCTAATAACATACATAGTCTAATTTGTACATAAGTTTGAACATTAACCATACAGTCAATTCTAAAATTACCAGCACCCATTATGAAAATAAGCTAATATAAATTAGAATGCAAACTGAATAATTTAATTAAATAACGTGATTATATTGTGAGCCTTGTGAATGATGACTTTGTGAATGATGACTGCAGAAATTGTGCCCTACCCTGAAAAGAATAACAACACTGAGTCTCAATGTCAAAGAACAAATGTCGAGAGTCAATGTCGCCATTGGCTTGCTCATTAGGGACAAATATATAACAATTGTTACACTTGTTTATATCAATGTAAAGCTGCTTTGTGACAATGTCTATTGTAAAAAGCGCTATACAAATAAAATTGAATTGAATTGAATTGAATCGAGAGGAATTTGTGTATTTGTGATCAATTCCTACTACAGGTTGTCATGAGGCTTACTGATATGCTTACTTCTAAATGTAATTATCTCATTGAGGAATTCCACTATGGTCAAGCCAACCAAGTTTTGGAGGAAAATAGCTTTGTGGGAGGCTTGCCAGAAAACTTCTCAGTACATCCCAAGCATATTCAATGAAAGTCAGGTCTAGAGAACATGAATGCCAATCCCTTATCTTGGTATCTGATTTTGAATGGTCTGGGTACATATCCGTTGTCCAGTGGCAGCAAGAAACTGTCTCCATAAATCTGTTGCATTGCTGCACCTGCTCCTTCTTGCCAATAAGGTCAAGTAGTGGTCATCTCTTGCTGTTGTGGCAGATGGGTGACCCTTCCCTAGTCTTCTTCGTATTATTCCAGTCTCTTGAAGTAATTTCACAGTATACTAATCATGCTTTGGGATGTTGCAAGTGCTGTTTCCACACCTTCCTCTGTGTTTGTTTGGCTCGTTTGTTTGGCTCGTTTGTTTGGCTCTCCAAGCTCACATTGTGACAAATTGTGGCAAAAAGGGGCTACGAAATTGCAAGATGTGCACTATCAAGATCAGGAAACCAACATTTACTTCAGCCTTTTATATAGTTCACTTTCACAGATTAAATAAGAGAATTGGACTATAGACTTTCTTTGACTTGTTGCTTGCTTTTCAGATGTTCTTGTTTAATAAAAAAAAGATCCAAATACTGCTTTTTTTGATCACATTGCATTAATTTTGAAATATGTCTTAATTTTAAAATCAGATATACACACACACACACACACACACATAGAAAATAGATACATGGATGGATGGATATATATATATATACGTTTTTCAGAGTTAAACGGGAAGAAGAAAGCAATGATGAGATTTATGAACACAGCCAAGTTGAATGAGATGGTGCCCCATAGTGACATCTTGCCCGAGAACCAAAATAGCACTGGCATACCTGGGACAGACAAAAACTGATGAGTAATTGCATCATTACAACAACTACATAAACTGTATACTACATCAGAAATGGATGTTCAGTACTAATAAACTGCCACAGTAGTTTATCAAAGGATTTTTTGGTTTTGCATTGTAGAATACTCCATAGTCAGAGATGAAAGAACATATCACTTACTGCGCAGCTTCTTCTGCCACTCCATCTCATTATGCAGAAAGGAGGATTGCTCAAAGAAGTTGGTGACCTTGCTGCCTTGTTCGTCCTGCTCCGTGGTGTTGAAGACGCGGAATTTCGATTCCTCTGTCAGAAATTCACAGATTGGGTGGACAGGGAACACGATCTGCTCCATGCTACGATCCTCACGAACTATCTGAAAATGTCAAAGCAAGTATATGGAAATCATATATAAATTGACAAAAGCTTGGGATTTTAGTAAACTAGGTATCTAAGCAATTAAAATATTTTTTGAGAGGCTCACTTCAATCTGAGATGTGTGTTTATCATAGAATGCCAGTGGATCTTCCTGTTTAACCTCAGTGGGAGCTTTGGATTTTAGCATCTGGGAGAACTGCCCCTTGTTTAGACTTAGCTACACCACAATCAAAAACATCATACATTATCATAAATACCACATAAGATCCATACATTAATTGTTATGTTGATTAAATTGTTGATACAAAGATTATAAATGAATTAAACGCATACCATAGATGAAACCCTTCCCATAGAAGAGGTGCTCTCTTCTTGCTCTTCTTTAGTCTTTTTCTGTGGTTTCAGCAGGTTAAGTAGAGCCTTATTATGCCGTGCCAGCTAAATGAATTGGGAATACCAAATGAGTGTTATAAATCCTAATCTCTTGTAGAACATTGTCTACTGTAAATAGTACATAAGTGACTTATACTGGTGAGCACCTCCAAAGCCTACTGCTGGTATACAGCTTGTGTGGATGACAATTACTGATTATTTCATTCACTTCTTTATCCACTTGAAGCCAGTGCCTAGCTCGAAGCATTGGGCACATGGCGAGAACAACCCTGGACAGTGCGCCAATGCATCATCAGCATCACACTTATACAACTACATACAAAGGACACTTTTTGTGTACACAGTAAAGAAAAAAAGTAAAGGAGACTAACTAAGTATGGTTGGAATACAGTTACTGCAAAACCACACAGTACATATATATGGAAAGTGAAGCTGATAAAATGCGCAGTAACAAGAAGGTGTACCTGCAGGTGTAACAGTATTACACCAGTAAAATAAGTATATTTAGGTTACATAACACCATATGACAATTGATTCTAGTGAGAGCCTGCCGAAAATGACTTGCATGTCCTGGGACACACTTCACTCATTTTACCATGTAATTAAAATGAACACAATTTACAGATTGTCTGGACAGACAGATTGAAAAGAATCATATCTTCTCAGTGATTTACCTGCAGTGCCAGGATGTAGATGTTATGACCGACTTCCCTGGGTGATACTTCTGCTTCCTCACAATCAGTCTCCTGTAAATAAGCCTTCTTTATCACCTCAACCTGCATGCCAGAGGAGATGTGGTGAGTTTAATTTATATAGCTTTAGTCATGCATCTTTCACCCATTGTGCAGAGTCATATGTTGGACTAACTAGTTCACGAGGTCGAAGGTTAATCAGAATCCTCTCAGCATTCTCACTGTCATGCCGGCTCTCCATCAGGGCGAGTAAGAGCTTGGATGCATTGTCCTGTCAATAAGCACAATGCTATTATTATACAAGTACAGTCGCTCCTGTGATTACGAGAGACCGAACTCTGAATTTTTACATGAGCTATTCAATATTGTATTATAAAATAAGCTTTGTGTTGCCCAACTGTAGGTAAAGTGTTTTAAGCATGTCTAACAGGTTATGATATACACAGTATATACTAAACTCCTCCTTTTGCGCAACAATCACTATACAATGGGTTTATTGAAAAGTAATCCTATCGTAAATCCTGGAGTGTCTTTAATGACATTTCTTACATGCCTTCCATTTCATTCAGACATTTTACAGCAACTGAAGTTTGAAAACTTTAGTTAAATGTATTTAAAATTTACAACTTTATTTTCTATGAAGCCAATATCACTATATATTTAATGAAAATACCTTCAGCTGGAGCACCAACTCCATCCGGTGGCGACACAGAGGGCTGATATCATTCAAAATCAGGGCAGTGATGATGTCAATCCCATTGCACTCATGGGTCACAATACATGTCTTCAGACAGATACAACAAAACACAAGTAAACTTAGCTTGAACTAAATACACTTTGTAATAAAATCAGTTAATCAATCCTATGCAGTGAACGATCACGCTTCACCCCAATGGGACTATGTTCTATATGATTATGCAGATATTCATCCTGTGTTTAATTAACTGACCTGGTTCTCCTGGCATGGTCCTTGGCAGTACTCAGTGAGTGTCTCCAGAGTCTGAGTGATCAGTTCCACATTGTTTTCATTGATGTAGAGACCCAGCAGGCCCAGGCCTCCTGTAGTGCTACCACACATAATGTCTAGAAACTGCAGTGTCTCACACACCAGGTTGTAATTTGTCTTGTTGTTTTGACTGCGGAGAAAATTCTGTGAAAGTGAGAGAACAGATTGTTAATGGCTATTTATGTGCAAGGTTATAAAGATACCAGTCAGATGTACTCATGCTGGTGACAATTTATACAGTGGGGGAGAAGATGCAAATTTTCCACAGCAAGAGTCTGAGAATTAGGACTTTTCTCATATCAAGATTAGTGAACACAAATTACAAATATATTACTGCACTGTGTTGTTGAATGATTCAGCAGAAACTTCTCATCGTTACTGGACATTCAATATGACTGACAATTAAAATGTGTAGAAAAACATACTGCTGAAATAAGGTCATATATCAATATCTTTACAATTAAACAGACTGTAGCTAAGACCAGTTTGTAGAGCAGACTATGTCCATTGCATATGAAATTGTTATGCCTAAATAGAATAAAACCCAGCCTTAGCCTGTGCGCATCTGTGTAAAAAAAAGTTAGAGATTCTCTGTATACTAACAGCAAATTATAGCGGTCTGAACAAAAACACTGAACAAAAAAAATGTAAGTGTATTTGTAATCAATACAAATTTTGACACAAATTATGACACAACAGTAAACCTGATACACGTTCATTTACTTTTAACATTTTTAATAACAAAATTACCATATAACTACCATATAACACAGCAAAAAAAAATACATTTCTCTGCATTTTCTCCCAATATCTTTGAATATGGGCCCTCATGAGTGCAAATATCGACATAAAAAGGTATTGCTGAAAAGCATGCTTTCTCCAAACAATACAATGATCAAAATAAACAGCAGTCACTTTGGCTTAAATTTGACAAAACCAGTCAAAAAGTCCAACACTGTCAAATTAAAAAATGCAGAAATGCACAAATTTGTTTGCGTTTTACTTGAATCAAGGACACACCACTTCAGTAACAGCCTGGTTTCTTTGAATTACAGGCTGTATTGATAGACGGTGTGCTTGTTAAATGTACTTTTATGTGTAATGTGTTCAGACATGTCTAATGACGTGGCTATCGGCCATTATGCACACTTTACACGTGATCAGAACCATGTGTGAACTTCGTTCATATTTACTAATGTTTTGGGACTGTGAACATTTTCATAATTGCAGGCATTTACAATAAAGTGTTTAATCTGAAAAATTTAGTGGACCATATATTTATTCATTAATTTATTTATTTTGTTGGTTTATCGTTTAAATTTATTTATTTATTTTTTCTTTTTACTTTTTACTCTTATTCACTTCTATTTACTGTTGTGAGTGTGTGTGCGTCTGTGTGTGTGTTTGTGTGATTGTTGGTGTGTGCGGATTTGAGGGTCAAACAAGAAATGGGGAATAAAAAAAAAGGTTCAAAATAAATAATAATACATTTTGTGGACCAGAAACAAGTCGATTAAGTTCTGAAACTAAAAAGATTGATGAATCATCCTGAAACACATCCAAACAGGCACCCAGCTAAATTTTGGTTATATGGTCTCCACACTGTGTCTAAAGAAATTAAATGTAAAATGAAATGTAAATGAATGCTATGTTTAATATAGTTACATACAATTGCTTGTTAACCTCTTTTCAAACAAAACATCATTAACCAGAGGTCCTAGATGACTGACTTGGCCTGTTGGTATAGCAGGTAGTGTAGTGTGGTGAAACGGCAGCTGACCTGCAGATCTTGATTGTGGTTCTCACAGAGCAGCTGAAGAAAGCGCAGAATGGGCTTCATAATGAGGACTGATGGACCCATCTCTGTTTCAACCTCCTGCTGCTCAATGTTACTGGCTGGGGCAATGGCTTGGCCAAATTGTGCCACCCCACCTGAGGAATACACTGCACATAGACACAAAAAAACCAAGAGTTTATCAAAGAGCCCATGTGGGTGCAAATTTTATTTCAAACAACTAATGTTGTAGCATTTTACCTGGCTCTAAATCTTTTTCATCTTTGGCCTTGTTGCTCATTTCTCCAACATTGACTGAAATTGTGGCTTTGATGTCCAACTGTGCATCTTTAATCCGATCATTAAAAACTTTAAAGAACTTTTCAGACTTGTTGTCCCCCATCATTAGCTTGTAGAACGAGTTCTAAAGTGTAAATCAGAATGATATTTCTAAATACCTTTCACTTATGTATCACATGCTATTTAAAGGGAGGAAATCAAAGAAGCCACACCTGTATTTCAGTGTTGCCTCCTTCTAGGAGACAGATGGCTAGCTGGATGCTTTCTTTGAAGATTTTCTCATTTTTGGTGCTGGTAATGATATCAGTAAACAGTTTTGTTGCACCTTCTTTGTCCAAGTGACATTGCATTATTGCCACAGCAGCCCAGTCTCTCTCTGCCTCACCAACTAGCATGCACATACACAGGCATGCATACACATACACACACTTTACTCAAGAGACCTAGTATAATTCTGTAAAGTACAGATTTATACATTTATCTTTAAATGTTAGATTGCATTTGTAAGATAGGATATCTGCAACAAACCCCCTGCTCCAAGTTCAGTCAGATCAGTTTTCCCAACCTTCTTGGTGTTAAAAAGGTAATTCTGCAACAGAACCTTTCTTAAGCCAGTCCCCTGAAAAAAACCCCACTCACACATCTTAGTAGACAACCGACAAGAAAAGACAAAAAAAAAAAGAAAACATACGCATTATGCCAACCTTTTCATCAAAGTCCACAGTGCGAATCAACATCTCCTGTAGTGTTTTGAGGACTTTGATGCAGAGCTTCTCATCAGAGTTCATCAGTAACTTGGTGTGCTGAATTAATCTGGAGGACAGAAATAATAAATATATATCCTGATACAGAAATCCAAATGGAAAGCTATTACAGTGGTAGCTCAATTCTAAACCACCTCTGAACTCATTTTGACTAGAGCAAACCCGTTGTTTACTTGGTACTTGGCGCACTTGATTAAATATTATTATTTGAGCCACGTGACTCGTTTCAATGGAAAAATCGACTCACAATTTATAATTTATGAGTCACGAATACACAATGATTAAGGAGATTAAAACACTTTTTAAAAATATTATTTTTAATTTACATTTTTGTGAGCTGTATACTAGCGCCTAAATCATGACATATATATATTTATTTTTGTGCAAGTAATGCGCACCAATTAAATAATAAAAATAAGACCAGTTATTCCAGTAGCACACTAATTGTATTTGATGGTTTATCACTAAAGGCTAATTTGTGGTTATGTCACTGTTTGTGTTTTTAATTATAGCATGACTTTCTACTGCAGATTCACTTACATTATTAAAGTCATTTTGTTATCATGCATCTTATACATCCTGCAGTTATTTCTCTCCTGAAGCCATTACCTTTTTTTTAATCATTCATCAATGTAACATTTTCCACAGGACTGAGTATATAATCCATAGAGGATTTTGACAATTTCCACTACTATTAAATTCAACTAAACTTGTATACTTAATTTGGGTAATTAATTAAAAAGCAGTATTTTGATATATAGATGACTCACTTGGAGATGAAGCCTCCAGATTCACAGCGATTGCGAGCATCAGAGCCTTCAAGAAAGAGCAACTCAGGCTGATGCAGGACATCTACCAGCACAGACAGCTCTGCATTAACCAGTGGCGTCAACCGATCCTCCAGAGTGTTAATGACATCCTGGTGCAGCACAAAGACAGTCAGCATAATTTTTTTTAATATTAAAACATAGCGTACATTTAAATCATTTTATACACACCCGTCCACACACATACCTGTAGTTTCTCAATGATGTTCTTATAATCCCAGGGGTTGTTGGGGACAGTGGGTCTTATGGCTCTGACAGCATTCTTGAAGGTTGTATTTAAGCGGGCCAGGGCATTCATTGAACTATTGCTGAGCATCAGAGTAACAAGGGCTTCAATCTCCACTGGCAGACAGATTGAGCGGTTTTTCGCTGTGCAAAGAGTCAACACAAAACTATGAGGTCCAGCTTTAATGTGTAGCATATTAACAATGAAAATGTAACAAACACCCTGTCTTGAATTTCTGACAGAAACAAAGTACAACTACCTAACTATAATAATGATTGTTATTGTTCTTTGGATATGAACAAATGCCATTACTTACAGTGGATAGTTTCTTAATTTAGATGAGAGAACTAATTGTGCCATACCAGTAAGGGACAGCGTTCGAATGCAGCTCTCCACCAGCATCTTTTGCTGTGGCTGAAGCCAGGGGGAGTCCAGCAGACGCATGGTTGACTGCAGTAACTTAGTCACCATATCGTGATGAGACTAGAAAATACACAAATAAGCAATAAGGAATGAACACAATCACTTCCCTAAACATGAAGATGGCATCCCATATGCTCAGACAGTCAAAATACACTATCTATACAAAAGTTTGTAGACACCCACAGATTACAACCAAGACACTGAAGAATTAGTATGGAGTTTGCCATGTAAACTTGATGCTGCAACAGGCTGTATTCTGCTGAAACGGCTTCTCACTAGATGACTGTGATGTTGGTTTCTGATGTTAGACAGTAACTTTGAGCACACTTTTGGCATTCAAGTTCCTATTTAAGCTGTTTGGTGGAGCTGAGATCGAGATTTTTTGCAGCCAAGTTCTAAACCAAATTTCTCGGTGGACATTGTTTAAGGAAAGCAGGACAGAAAGTTGATTAACAACATTTTTGGAAGCAGAAGCCTATAATTGTGACATTCAGAGGCACTGTGTCTCAGCACAACGTATTATACTGCCACTGTTTGTCTATTGGAGAATTTAGAAATGTATGTTTTATATGATAAATGTGTTAAAAATATGTGTTGATGACTATAGCAGAGCTTACTAATTAGGAGGTTATTAGGAGGATAGGAGGTTCCACAAATATTTATTTATACAGTGTACTTGTGTTTATTGTGAACCCATTTCACATAAACAATGTGCTTTTTGTGAAAAAAAAAATAGAAAAATGTGTGTATTGCTATTAATGGCAGAAACATCAACAAACCAGACTCCATGTAGTAGGAAAATGATCTTAGATCATTAAAACATTTTTTGCAAATATGGAAAACAATGGTCAATATCTAGCTCCAGATGTTAATCAAATAAGTAGACAATTACTTCATAGAAAATTTCTTATCTTAAAAATACCAGGCAAGTGGCTAGTGGTGGCTCACCTGTAAAGAGGTGCTGTTTTCAGAGAAGGGATAGCTAAAGAAGGCATTTATAGTATCCAACACAACGGTAATAACATATTTCTCCAGCACAGGGTCTTGTACACGTCTCTCACGGTTAATGCACACCTGTAGAAAAAGTGTGATGTAAACTTACTAACAGGTATACAACATCTGAGTCTGCCCATATAAAGAATGATATAAAAGTTATGATTTATGTAAACCATACCCAGGCAAACAGATTTTATTTAACCTTATAAGGACAACTACAAAGAAGCATTTCTAAACGACCTGGGTGTTTATCAAATATGTACACATTCAACAAAAGGACGGAATTAATGAGGAAATTTATGAATACCTGAGAACTCATACAATAAAAAATAAACTGTGCCTTACCCTAGCCATGTCCATGAGGAAGTTGTCGAACAGATTCCATATATGGTTGCTGGTGTAGATCTCCTTCATCTCCACCTCCGTGTCCACATAGCAGTGGTTCACAAAATTCACATAGGCAATTTTCACCTTAGGACAAGACAGCAATGGTAAATTTTTTCCAGGAAACAAAAATATATTTATTTCTATATAAACGTATATAAATAATAATAATCAAAGTCCTTCTGTTGGTGTGCTAACATAAAATACATGTAGTATAACCTAAAATCTGATAAAGTTGGAACTCATTGTCATTATCTCATTGGGCAGGGTTAAAACCCGACATTTTTTTTTTTCTGGCCAATTTAATTTAATTTGTTCTACAGCCAATAGATACCAATCCTGAATTTCAGGTTTGCAGTACTATACAAGACGGTAAACCACTTTGTAATGTTGCCTTTTTCACAACAATTATAAAAATGTTTTGACACCAGCAATAAGTGATTAAGTGTTTCAGGTATTATTTTGTCGCTGTCACATTTTTTGCCAATACATTCTCTGCTGGCATCAGGTCATGTGGTTTTGCATGGTCTGGTTGAAAAATGTGTGGATGTCCATGAAAAGGGCTTTTGGATGTATACTGCCAAAAGTCTGGTTCATCTTTCATGTCTTTGGTCTGGAGCACACAGCATCCACTTCTTGATCCACTTCTTATTTGTCTGACCACTTTACAAATTTCCACTGTGTATTGTGTATTCTGTCCCAGATGTCTCTGAGCCCAGAGATGTTAACGCCACTTCTAGACATAGGTCACATGGGCCTTCCTTTTTTGCATTTTTTTATCCATACATTCTCTATTGGGACCAAGTTAGGACTGCAGGCAGATCAGTCCAGTACCCATACTCTCTTCTTCTGTAGCCATGCATTTGTATTGAGGTTACCAAAGTTAATCTCTTTACCCCATGACTTTATCAGCTATTGAATTAATGACATTCACTTCTTTATGCAGAGTGGTATCAGAGAATAGAGATCACAGATGTTCAGTTTAGGTGTGCACCCTTGCACTTTATGCACTGAAATTCCAGATGGAATTTTTTAATTATATCACGCATGGTACAGGGAAACATATACAAATCTCTTCCCGCCTGTCTTTGAGGAATATACATGCAAAAAATAGACTAAACTTTAAAAAAAGAGATCATTTCGCCAACACCTGCTGTCATCACCTGTTTGAAATCACATCATTACTTAGCTTATTACTAGTTCTAAATTGCTTCCATCCCAACTTTATTGAAATGTGTTCAGCCCAGAAATACAGCGATGTATGTTTATTAACAATTGACAAAGTTGCCCAGACATGTAATGTATACCAAAATACAATTTTAATTTGTCTGTCATCACACCTAGTGTAACTACGAGCATATTACCCTTACAGTGGTAAACCTATACATCTAACTGATTATTTCTGCTCTTTATGTCACACGTTTAGCATATTTTAACTCTGTCACAATAATAACCACAATCGTCATTATAATGTGCATTGCTTATTTTCATACTGTACTAGTTTTATCCTTGTGTAATGGTTACTGTATGTGCCTTACTGTTTAGCTTTTCATGTTCAGATGTTTAGGAAACCAATAGGCCGCTTCATGGTAATTTCAATGAAACCACATTCATGTACACTAGACTCAAATCAGATTTCAGCTTACAGTTCACGCTCATTAACAAAACCTTTAGTTTTTAACAGAATAAAAATCATACTACCTCTGTGATGCAGTCCTCATGTGTAATGACTCTAACCACATCCTCTAGGGGCAGCATGGAGGTGCATTTGATTTCAGTGTAGACATTTTTGCCCTCGGCACAAGCAGCCAGTAGCTCCACCAGTGAAATATGGTAGCGGAGAGGACTGTTTTCTTCTACCCCCTCTCTGGCCTCAATCATGAGATTCAGCATTTTGGCAAATGACTCTTTATCATTGTAGAACACCACCACATCATCGCCTGAGCTTGTTAGCTGCAATATTGAGCAGTATATGATGTTTGTAATTAATATCACATAAAGGAATATGTTTATAACATTCAATGAAATACCCATTTGTAGCACGTGTTTCATTTCCACAAATACGAATTGTAATAATACATAATGTAAAGCACAGTATGGTCGGTTTATAATGTGAAAGGGCAGTAGTTGTGGTGTCAACTAACGTTTATGTAGAGCTTTCGGTATAAATGTCTTATAAAGAAGTCATCATTAAATGCTTGGCAATAATCCCTAAATCTGTCAAATTAAATTATATAAATCGGTATACTTCTTTCCTTTAAGATTGTTCTCTGAAAGGTAATGTTAAGTGGGAGGCGCTGAAAGTCCTGCAGTATACCCTACTGTCAGAACTGTGTAAAAGCAACGGCAATTACAACCTCCAAAAAATCTGTGGTCGGTACAATTTTGCATGCTAAGGCATGGATTGTCAAAATTTTACACATCAAGGCTCAACTATTTACAAACAGAAAGCATAATTCCCTACAGGACAGTAGTAAGTGATTAAAACATTTTCTTTCTGCTTTTTGTCAGTGGACAGGCTTCAGCAAAGCTGGTTTAGAGCAAAAACTTGTGCATCTATATGAGCTGCAGCATTCTAACTGTTAAAAGGCTGTAATGTTTTATCTTTTAATGTTCTGCAAGAATATTACACTACCGATCTATAGCCACTGCTCATGTGAGGTACTACTTGTCATTTAAAAAAAACCCACAAAATTAATCAAACAAGTAATCCCTCCAGTTTATTTTGTGGTTAATGTTTAATTTAAGGCAAAAATTTAATTAATTTATTAAAGTTTTTCATGTCTTAAAGTGCCATTGCCGGTCCATTACAAACTATTGCTTCGCCCTAATGGACTACGGCCCAGGGAAATTACCTTTGAAATTACCGTTGAAATTAATTTTTAGTTTTTAATCATGTACTTGTGGCTCACAGGCTACTTGAAAGACATGCAGATTTTAACAAAGGTCCAAACTGATCCCATGCACATACCTCTGTCATAATCATATCCTGGCATTTTTTCACGTACTTCCCCTCAGCTTTGATGATGGTGTGCAGGAAGTTGAGGTACTGTACATGACGCCCATGAGTGGCCAGGCAGTTCATGAAGTGCTGAAGGACATTTTCATTGATCTCTGAACATAGCTGGTAGTTGTTACTGAATATATGGGTTACTGTCTCTGCTTCCATCACCTGAGAACAAAAGACAGCAGATTACTGAGCCACCATAGACAACAGCAAGAATTCAGTTCAAATTAAGGCAGGTGATAAGATATGGATATGCTAGTGTTCAAAAGTTTGGAATCACTAAGACATGTATTTATTGTAGAATGTATTAATATTTTGTAATCAATATTCCATTACACTGATTTAAACACACACTGGACATTCCTAATACTTCCAGTACAGTAATTAATTAATAGATAATTGTGACAAGCAGTCTTAAAGAATCATTAGTGTCTATAACTGTGGTGTTATTGTTTAACATCTGAAAACATTGTTACATTTTTCCTACATCTTTATTTGCACAAATAATCTAAATGTATGAAGTGTGTGTTAGAAACTCTGCAGTCTAACATTTTTATTAGCGCAGCAACATAATTTTATGCTATTGTAAGTCCATTACAAACAACTGCTTCCTCCCTTGAGAACTGGCCGCCAAACACTAGAGGGAACTCCATGAGCCACTTGTGCTCAGTGGTCCAGCAGTTGAGAAACCCTAAACCACATGATTGCACTTACTCCTGGACTAAGAAAGAGATTCAGATGCTTGTGGAGGAGCGCCTGGTTTTCCTGGTTCCCAGTGCAGAACTTCTGGAGGAAAAGGTGAGTGTACTTAATAATCTCTTGCATTTTTTTGTCGGTCTGTCAAAAAAAAAAGAATAAAACACACAGTTAAGACAGTAAATACTTTCATACTGTACAGTATGCATAGTAATTGACTGAAGTTAATAAAAACTAATAAAAGGGGCATTGTTTGTAACTGTAACAAGCCTAAGGCAAACATAACGGTTTAGCAGCAATTAATAAGCTTGTTTAATGTTAATCTTATCTTCGTTGCATTAACACATAAATGCGGAATTACGACCTAAGATGAATCTCTGCAATGTACACAACATAACATCAAAATGGCCATACATACCCGATCATAGGAGACCTGGAGCAAATCCAGCATAACCTTATGTGCACCCATGTTTTTCAGAAGCCTTTGCTGCTTCTTAAACACGCCAGAGCTGCACATCTTATTTAAACGCTCCAGGATCTGGGCATTGAAGAATAGGTTTAATTTAGTCCTGAAATTATGCATTTTATGCCTATATCCTTTATCGTCTATTCAGCCATTTATTTTTACTCTGTATAAAGGATTTAACAGCAATTCAACTAACCTCTTTGACATTTTGGTAGTTTTCATTACTTTTCTCGAGTTTTTCCTTCGAAAGAGCAGATGTTTCAGCATCTGGTGGAGTCTAGAATAATGAAGAATTAAGAAAATATAGATAACAACATTTTCTAAACTGATTTTAGTCCATATAGACAGTAAAACCATGCATTGACTACTTACCTTATCTTTTTCTTTTTCAACCTTAAAAATAAAAATGAACACTCATCAAAAAAAACTCTCTCTAAAATACTATCATTTGAAGAGTAATTGTTTAAATTTTATATTCTAAATAAAACCCTTGTTTGACATGCTCACCTTTTCTTTTCCACCTTTATCTCCCTTATCACCCTTCAGAAAAAGCAAGAACAAAAATAAAATACTTTTCTTGGTGAACAATCTCTGTTACATATACTGTTCACATAGTACAAAATGAAAATCCCATAATGTAATATCCCCAAACTGTTTATTGTAAATATACATACAGCCCTTAACCTTTATGGGTTCTGTCACGTTTTTTTAAAATTACATATTTCCTTAAAAGAGTCAATTGAATAACAGTCCAATTTAAATCCAAATAGAGAAGAAAATCACCCAACCTTACCTTTTCTTTTTCCACTTTATCTCCTTTCTCTCCCTTAACATTTACAAGAAACACAAAAATTAAAATTAAAATTTCTTTGAAAAGTGTACTAGAAAAAAAAAGTTTCAATACATTCAATCCAGTCATTTAATTACAAGATGTCCCATGTTGGCTTACTTTTTCCTTTTCACCTTTTGCTTCTTTGCCTCCCTTATCCTTTTTATCCTTCTTGTCTTTTTTCTTGTCTGAGACACTTTTCTTGACCACCCAGAGCTCAGACTTCTCCACTATTGTGCGCAAACGATCCAGGTCTGCCTTTATTAACTTGTAGTTATCCACATCCTGCTCAGAAATTAAAAGCTGGACCTGGATAAAAAACAAGAAGTGATCTGGTTAAAATATTTAAAAACTGGCATGTAACAGTGGATAAACAAACTCCATTATTTGCCAGTCTGTTTTGTATAGACTACTAATCCAGTATTATATTTCAGGAGTTGTCTGTTATTTACATGTTCTTATGATCTAAACCACATAAACTGTACCAATCAAACTCATAAATACAATTTCTGTATAAATATCACAAAAATCAGCCAAGTTAAAGTAAAGTGCACCCAATTAAAGAAATGAGACCAAAAAGTTACTTATCTGTGACTGACAAAAATATATGAACCTCTAGGAGTAGCAGTTGATTTTAAGTTGAGTCTGATGTTTTCTATCAATGTGATGTCCATTAGACAGGAATTTATGCCCTGTTTAACAAAGTTTGATCCTCCCAGCACTTTTATGAAAGTTTACCATGGCCTTCAGAAAAGATTTCTCAAAAGTTTGTACTCTAGCAATCCCCAGTCAGACACAGTGGCCAGCCAACAAAGATCACTCCCAGGGCAAGGCATATAGGAAAGTAAACTATTACTGTTTGTAGTCATGCCACTAAAAGTGACTGATTGTTAAATACAGTTTCCCACAAATACTTACCCTTTTTGGGTCATCAATTGCATAAATGTTCTGGTTTTAAGGTCTGGCATACCTGTTTAAAGGTGTGTAGAACCTCCTGCCTCTGACTGAAGTGCTTAAATAGGAGCTGCAATGCACCGGACACCAGTGGAGGGTAGTCATGCATGATGAGATGGATCAATACACGCAGAAACATCCGCCCTCCTTCATCATCAACTTCCAAAATACTGTTCGCCTTTCTACAAACAAGCAAGGTCTTTTAGATAAATCATTTTAGATCAATCCTGTACCAGCATAACGTTATAATGTCAGGAATTATTATAAGGCTAATTATATAAAAGAATGATTACCACATACCCAACTCCAAACATGGCTTCTGCCTGCTCTCCTATGAGTTGCAGGTTAATGCCTGAAAGAGAAAAAATATGCGAAATGCTTTCAAAACCATCAGTTTAAGCATAATACCACATATTACTGTAGTTCCTAATTTTGCCAGTAATACGTTTTTTGTATTTACCTGTGTTTTCCACTGCTGATGTTGCATCTGCATCTGCCATTGGATATACCTCTACAAAGTCCTTCTTGAAGATGGAGAGCAAGAAGGAGAGTCGATAGTCCAATCGTACATTCAGGATAAACTGAACATAAGCAAACAGAATAAAGGCAATAAGCAATGGTTACAGGGA
>JAUZSV010063876.1:0-14819 GCA_034780495.1 Parotocinclus cesarpintoi
GTGTGATAGATATGTGTGTGTGTGTGTGTGTGTGTGTGTGTGTGTGTGTGTGTGTGTGTGTGTGTGTGTGTGTGTGTGTGAGGGACCCAAGTCTATGGGACCATTGCTCCACCTTGGCACCTGTTACCCAATCTTTTAAATAACATAAAAAGGTAAAAGATTCAGTGATCTGCACTGCTGTTTGCTGCTTTTGTGCTTTATAAATCACTATTGTTTGCTGCAAGCCTAAAATGAGTGCAACAACAATACTAACCAAATAAAATATGTCTGGAGCAAGCATGCAAGTATCTGGAGCTTCTATATTAAGCTATATCACTAAAAGTATGACGGGCTCTCATTATCTAGGGTTTGGCTGTATGTTTAAGCTTGTACTTTAAGCTTCTTGTATGCTAGTAACTCAAAGAGCGTGTTATAAAGAGCATTACTCTGATCAAAGTGAACCTGTATAGCACCCTGTAAAATAATTTTGAACTAAGATTATGATAGTACGTGCAGATATTCTTCCTTCAGATCATGTTGACAGGGACCCTTTAACTAAGGGTCAGGGCCACTTTATCTTAGTTCAGACTTGAACTCAGTCTTGACTTGTCTTGGACTCAACAAAGGGCGTCTTAACTACAGCACTACAATTAACAGCATCCTGATCCCAACCTCTTGTCCTATAAAGTAACCAGACCTCAACTTGTGTATCGCTAAAGACCATAAAAGCAAACATCTGTCTATTAGGTTTTGTAGCGGCTCATGCCGTTATTTGGAAAGTAAAGTGGCAGATGGCCGATATATAATGCCAATATCACATTTGTTTTTGCACCCGATAAAATAATAAATGATACGCAGTTGCTGAACTTAAATTAACATTTATTTAAGCTATACATTCACCATCTAAGTTTGCACTTTGCAACTTGAATCACCATCTATAACCCACTAGAACCCATTATCTTTCTACTAACACCATTTAGAAACCAACATCTGTCTACTAAAACCATCTCACTCCCATGAGATAGGGCAACCGCAAACAAACAGCTGTATCTATGGTGCACCTCAAAGCCAAATCTCCTAACATAATCTAGAGCCCAACATCAATGATATATAGCACCAAACTACAAAACTAAACCAAAGTACTACCAAGTCTACCACTTCTAGATCCCAATATGTCTATTAACACCATGCATTTTAATTATACAGTGCACAAAATGAAACAACTGTATCTATAAAGCACCCCATGAGTCATCTCTAAACTGCTAACTTCATCTAGAACCCATTATCTGTATGTTGACAACTCAGCGTCTGTCTACTAACACCATATAGAACCAAAATGTTAATGATAACGAGAATCCAAAACACAATATCTACCCTGTATCTACACTCTCCTAAAAAGTATTGAATCAGTAAGGCCAATCGCATTTTATTTTTGCTGTAATCTGTACAATATTTGTACAGTGGCTCTGGTTGACTTTCCAGCTTCACAATTACTTGTTTTTCATCAGTAGACATTTCTCTGGTAATCATATTGGTTACTCCACTAATTATAAGTGCACAGTCTGACAAAAACCAAACCTGAAAATGAGCATAGATATTCGGCGCTATAAATTGTTTGAATCATCAGAGTGTAACAGAACACACTTGGGCAACTAAACAGACCTCACAGTCACATGTTCCAGCACTTTTGCTCTGGGTGGGTTCAGACAAAGGTGAGCTGTGCACCAGATAACCAAATGTAAATACCTCCAAAGCAAAGTCGAAATGTTGATCTGTTGAACCCAAATGATTTCCGTCTACAGCAAAAAGAAAAGATACTCCAATATTCCAATACTTTTCCAGTTTTTGGGAGTGCATACAGCACCCCAAAGTCAACTTCAGTTTGTTAACACCATCTAGAACCCAACATCTGTACATACAAGATGGTTTAATGTTGTTTATTATGAACAAACTGGCAATACATTTAGCATGTTTTGCAACAATCCAGCCATTTAATCCCATTGCTTCACATATCCTACTCAAGGTGAGCTTTACATGGATTTAAACAGCATTTAAGTCTTTGGAAATTCTAATGAGAGCTTCAGTTAGTAAAGCCTCTGCTTTCAAAGCTGCTCACTCCCCCTCCCAATTTAAGTAAAGGCCTTGGCTGTCAGCCTGTAAGCCAAACCTCGGTGTGCGCCATTGTTTTAGTCCAAACAGACTGTCTCATGAGAACTCGCTTTTGTGTGCCATTTGTCCTTTTGTAGTTCTAGGGCAAACAGAGCTGAGTGCCTTTCAAAATTGCAAGTGAACGATTCAGCTGAGGTAATACCTGCATATACGATTAGTGCTGCGCTTCTTAACACCTTAATTTTGAGAGGGGTTTTACGGACCAGAAAACTTGCAGTACTCTTTGATTATCCAGGAAATTATAGCATTTTATGTTAATGATGCTTAATGCGGTTTTAGATGGATAGCATGACCTCTCGTTTAAGTTAAATTCCGTTATAATGGTAATAAGTTTGATTTAATTTCACAATCCAGTTCAATTCACAATTTCAACTGATGATCCAAATAAATCTAATGATTCTCTATAGGAACGAGGCAGCATATTGCATCATGCTCCAAAATAACGAACATTTCCTTATATAAAGTCGCCAGAGTCAACTTCTGATATTGAGTAGCAAAACAAAACCTGCTTGCACCATAATAAAAAAAAAATGTTACAATAGCACCCAGTTTTAGCGCTCTTAGTTTAAATAAAATTAAATAAAATAAAGTTGATAAGTGCACCAAGACTTAACTTTGGTTTATAACAATGAATTGTACAGATTCTTGTGTGCCTGTAGTCTGGGCTGAATGTGTGTTATTATGACTATGAGATTATATGAGAGATCAAATCATTATTTAATGCTGAAAATATCACCTATATATAGCAGTTTCTATGTAAGCCTATTGCCACCATTCTCTTTTGCACAAGCACAATGATTCTTTTCTAATGACTAAAGGTGGACTGAAAACCCCATGCCAGGCATTTATTATGAAGTAAATATAGAGTTATGATTGATATAAAGGTATGGCTGCTCTATCAGAGATCCTGTCCTTCTGCAGATCAATAAGGCTTTTTACTGTCAGACATTTTGAAGTAATTCAGTGAATGAATGAACTCAAGAAGTAGCCCCTTGGAAAGAGTCATGACATTATTTGCCTTGCTAACAACCTTTCTAAGAAACAAAAACAACCATGAAGAAGTATCTGCATTGCTCACAAAACACAAAAAAGGGGATATTTCGTGTTTTCATTATGATACTTTATATATATATATATATTATTATTTTTTTTATTTTTTTTGAGACTGGGAGCATTAATTGCTTCAGAATACCTTGATTTCTGCTTTATTTCTTAAGCTCCAACTGCCAGTGCTGATTGGGCAGATTGGGAGATTATTTATCACCTGTAGGAAACCAAATGAGGAATGGAGGAAGTAGTGTGCACATAAATAATTATGTGAAAAACTTACTGGACGTGTTTCTATGGCAGGAGAAAGAATGGCTCATAAGTCGAGTCCATTACATAAGCAATGCAGTAGTGTTTACCCATATTTGTTGAAAGTACAGCAGTCGATGTCTCACAGGGTCTATATTAAGCCTGTGTGGGTAGCAAGCTTGGTGAGCTACCCTCCAACTCCAGTATTTAGCAAATATAAACCTTGGATCCATTTATATTTGTAGGCTTTAATTGAAGCCATCTACATCTCGGAGATGGTTATTTCCGGTTAAAATAAGCAGGCTCCTGCAAGGACATGGCCTGATTATATGGTGCATCCGATTTACAGTGTGTCCCCTGAAAGACCTCGCAGGATCTCGCAGCACCGTGTTAATTATGCCGCTGCTAACTAAAGCTTGCTGGAGAATGCGGAGATTAATCGACTTAATTCTTTGCGCAACTAATTTAATCACGTTTCTGAGCTTCGGCATATGAGATCTGACATCACTGCTCATTTCAGATAAATATGCTCCGTGAAACTTCAGATGTGGTCAGCCATGCCAGTTCAGACGAAATAGTGGTGACAGTGTGGCATAGTTTTTTACATTTACCTAAAATAAACAAAGTTAATTTTAAAGGGACGATTTGTGCAATTCAAGATTTAAGGGGACTGTTCAAGGAATCTTTCAAATAGTGGCAGTTTGGCAGTGCTGTGACTTAACCACTCAACTTTTTGGTCCATATTCCAGTACCTTAATGGCTGTACCATTACTGTTCCAACATGTATTCCAAATATGCCTTGCAGTTGCCAGTTTTAATTCCAGCCCAACTGGAACCACAATATTCAACATCAATTGATTTAAGTGATTTGGTTCACCATTATAATATATACAATATTTGCAGTATCTGTCAAGTACAGCAACACTGTGACCTCCCTCATCATAAATGTTGATACTTCATTACACTCTGTACAGTCTGGCCAACAACTGGGTTTTACACTAATAGTTAAACAATAACTAATAATGAAGGGTCCCAAAACATGAATGCATTTGTACTCTGGTATCTACATATATACTCTGAACTTTAATTGTGTGCTTGCTTGGATCTTCACAACAACAACTCAAAGATCAAAGAACATCAAGCAATGCTGACTCTCATAGACAAATTTACCACTGTTGCGTGACCTAAACCTAAACCTAAATAAAGTATCTAGGGGGTATTTTGAAGACCAAGCATTCAGTGACACAACAATATGCTCAGTGGAAAACTGTGAAATAATGCAATCATGGCAAAGTTATCTTTGTTATCGTTACGTTATTAATCTATCATCATTAAGGACATATCACAGCAATTATTTCCCATTTATATGTAATAAAACAATTCCCTATATCCCCTGTGATCATGAATCATACTTTATATTATATAATTTCCATGGTAGTCAGCGCCTAACATTTGTTATCTTCTGCTTAATCCACAAGGGGTGGCAGGCCAGCAGGTGCCCACTCGGCAACTCTGGGCGCAAGGGCAGGAACAGCCCTAGATGGGGCATCAATCCATAATAGGACACACACACACACACACACACAAACACACACACAGTCATGCACATACTCACCCACTAAGGGCCACTTTTAGAGATTATACACAAATGTCTTTGGACTGTGGGAGGAAACCAGAGTTCCCAGAGTAAACACGGGGGAGACATGGGGAGTAGATGCAGACTCCACACAGAAAGGACTCCACCCTTGGATTGAACCAAGGACCTTCTTGCTGTGAGGCAGCGGTGCTACCCACCGAGCCACCGTGCTTCCCGCTAAACATTTAATTATATTTATTTTTAATTGCCAATGCTGCATGGCAGAGTTGACAGTTTGGGCTGTTTTCAATGGTGAGTTGGTGCTTATGCTAGTCAGGTATGACCTATGTGGTAATGACGGTATGGTTTGGTTTAGTCTGTTAGTCTATTGCGGTACTTTATTGCTGGTTCAGTTTCATATAGCTTATACTGTACTTTACTCTTACATAATTTTGGAAAGCACCCAAAGGTGGGTTTGGTCACATTTCACTCAAACTGCTATGCTTATTATTTGATGTGTAATGAAAAATATCGTATTGACCACCAGAAAAATGCAAAATACAAGCATTTTCAATAGGGCCTCCTTTTGGCCCCCACTCAAATTCTGGACAGTTAAGCTAATAGATACCTGTGTTTTTTTTAGGCTGCTTCATTTGGGGAGACGGAACCCGCAGATGATAAATTATGAATGTTGAACAAGATGACCTCTTACCATCAGCAGCAGATGATGAGAGGTCCTAGATGGAAAGGGGCCTGGTTCGACCCCTTATTTCTCTTGCTCTTGGCTCTGCAGTTGCTGGCAGTGGCGGGTTTGGTACGAGCCCAGACGTGTCCTTCTGTGTGTTCATGCAGCAATCAATTTAGCAAGGTCATCTGCACACGGCGAGTACTAAGGGAAGTCCCCGATGGCATCTCCACCAACACTCGCTACCTGAACCTTCAGGACAATCTCATCCAGGTGATCAAAGTGGACAGCTTCAAGCATTTACGTCACTTGGAGATCCTCCAGCTTAGCAAAAATCACATCCGCAACATTGAGATCGTGGCCTTCAATGGGCTGACCAGCCTCAACACCCTGGAGCTCTTTGACAATCGGCTTACGACCATCCCAAATGGAGCGTTTGAATATCTGTCCAAGCTCAAAGAACTGTGGCTAAGGAATAACCCAATAGAAAGCATACCATCCTATGCGTTTAACCGTTTACCCTCCCTGCGTAGGCTGGACTTGGGCGAGCTCAAGCGCCTGACCTATATTTCAGATGGCGCATTCGAAGGCTTGAGCAATTTGCGCTACCTAAATATGGGAATGTGTAACCTCAAGGAGGTCCCCAACATTAAGCCCCTGGTTCGCCTGGATGAACTCGAGATGTCAGGGAACCAGCTGACAGTGATCCAGCCTAGCTCATTTAAGGGGCTCGTGCACCTCCAGAAGCTGTGGATGATGCATTCTCAGATCCAAATTATTGAGAGGAACTCTTTCGATGACCTGCAGTCATTGAGCGAGCTCAACCTGGCTCACAATAATCTCACCTTCGTGCCCCATGACCTTTTCACCCCTTTGCGCCATTTGCAGAGGGTACACCTGCACCATAACCCATGGAATTGCAACTGTGACGTCCTGTGGTTAAGCTGGTGGCTCCGGGAGACTGTGCCAACTAATACCAGCTGTTGTGCTCGCTGTAACTCTCCACCAAGCCTCAAAGGACGGTACATTGGCGAGCTGGACCAGAGCTACTTCCAGTGTTATGCACCTGTTATTGTTGAGCCTCCGGTAGACCTCAACGTCACTGAGGGAGTAGCAGTGGAGCTGAAATGTCAGACCAATTCAGTGACCTCTGTCAGCTGGCTAACACCAAACGGCTCCATTATGACACATGGGGCATCGCAGACACGCATCTCGGTGCAAAATGATGGGACTCTGAACTTCGCCAGTGTCACGATGCATGATACGGGAAACTACACGTGCATGGTGAGCAACATGCTGGGCAACATTTCAGCTTCCGCCGTACTCAACGTGAGCTCTGTAGACAACAGTGGTGTCACCTACTTTACCACAGTCACCGTTGAGACCATTGAACCCCCAATGAACGGAATGAGCAGGACTCCAGAGCATCCATCCTTTGGCTGGGTGGCGTCCTCGACCACAAGGGGAACCCCTCTCTCTACTGAGAAAGCCTACACCATCCCCGTGACTGACGTAGACATCGAGGGAGCCCTCAACGGTTTGGAGGAGGTCATGAAGACCACCAAGATCATCATAGGCTGCTTCGTGGCCATCACCCTCATGGCCGCCGTGATGCTCATCATCTTTTACAAGATGAGAAAGCAGCACCACCAGCAGGACCACAACGGGCCGACTCGCACAATCGAGATCATCAACGTGGACGACGAGCTGACGGGCGTCCCTGCCATGGAGAGTCACCTGACTCTCCCGCCACTCGAGCACGACCACTACAACCACTACAACGCCTACAAGAGCGCTTACAACCACGTGTCAACGCTCAGCTCACTGCATAGCTCTGCCCATGAACCTTTACTAATCCAAGCCAGCTCGAAGGACAACGTGCAAGAGACGCAAATTTGAATTGCTGGCTTTGAACAGGATCAGTACTAACAATGCTTTGGGTTTCCTGGCAGAGGAATAACCTACAACCTAAAGCCTCGCAGAGAGACAGAGATGAAGACGTGTCACTGAGAACCAGGATGTGTGTATAATTTCAGTAAGTGTGTTTACAAGCAGTTATTTATTTAAACATGTGTAGTGGCTAAATCAAGTAAAAGAAACAATTTAATATCCTTTTCCCTCCCACACTCATTTTCATTTGATTTTTGAACGAATGGTTAATTAAAAGCAGTGTGCTACCTGCGACCTCATGTGAAAAAGCCACAGATGGCATTCATTCCAATTCCGTATTTGTGGAAATTCTGCCTACATTTTAATGAAATGACTGCAAAGGATGGCCACTAAGGACTTGAGACTATAACAGTGTACGTAGATGTGCTGAACTTATCTGTTGATCATCGGAAATTCTGTCTCTTTCAGATTAAAAGGCAAAGCAACGGCTATTCCAAAACAGCACAGGCCTAGGTATACCCTGGACAGGTTGCCAGTTCATGGCAGGCTTGCTCTCTTAGATCAGTTAGGATATTACAGTACAATATAATAATTATATGACAATCATGCCATTTTACTGACCCTGGTGAACCACTGTGGAATCAAATCCATGACAAAAATAAGTAAGGGATCTGCTATTTTAACGCTGTATACGTGACCAATCAGAAACACTGTTCTATTTTGTTCACAAAGAAGAGTTATCGAGTCAGGGGTGACGAGTTTAATATAAGCAATGTTCTTAGAGTATTATTTAAATAGTGGCTTTGTATAAAATACACGTTTAGTTTTGTTTACTAATGCATTTTCCTTATCATTACTAAAATATTTGTTTCTATTAATATTAACCATTAATATCCTGCTTGGCTCCCAGGTATAAGAGCAGTGTAAGATACTGGCCAACCACCGTGGATAACCTGGGTTCTACTCTCAACAATGCATTCTGGCTTAACCTGCAGACAAAATTGGCTTTAACGAAGGGGAGGTTAGTCATCAATGCTACAGTGACTCCTAGCCAGCCCTGTCAGGGACTGGCATTCCATCCAGGGCATTAGTATGAATTGATTTATGGTTTCCTGCTTTATGTAGGATATATGCTTATTCACCATGTCTTATACACACCCTTTTCTGTATTTTTATGACATAATTGAAGGCATTTTTGTTTTCTGTAGCATACAAGGTCTGACTGTTCCTAATATAACGAATATGTTTAAATATTTGTATAAAATTCAAAGAAAACCACAAAGCAAAAGTTGAATTATAGGGTAGGTAATTCAAGTCTTTGACAAACAGGCGTGTAATAAATAACTAATTAACTGAAAAAGTTCAAATTAAAAAGAGCTTTCTGAGATGACTGAAATCTGGCAACCCTGCTCAAAACCATCAAGGGTTGATACCTATTTTAGGATTAACTGTACCGTTGCTTAAAACTGATAAACAATAGGTCAAACACTTACTACATACACATTCTATGGCTTCAACATTTGTCTGTTTATATAGTTTATACAATTTAACGTCTCTCTTCAGCATCAATGACCATTCAACAACAGACATAAGGTTTCATCAATACAAGGTTTTATCTTGACTGTGGATAATTAAAATGTGCAGCGTTTAGCACAGCCTGTTACCTAGAGTGAATTACACTTGAGAAAAGTACTTGAGGATTCGTGGTTGCCTTGAAGAGCCTTGGGCAGTAAGCATGTTCTTCTGTGTCTCACTTGGTCCATATGGGTTTTGTATCCATATGAACACATAAATAGTAAAAGGATAGTTTATGCTAAAGCACCCCTAGATGAATGACCACATTTGCCACAATTATTGGGTGTCCTCTCATATTTTTTTTCATAAGGTTGGAGCATACAGAGCAGGGAATTTGAAAGCATTTATTCTTATAGAATTTCTCTAGATCATTTATGGTCCTGTGTTTTGCACTCTCCTCTGAAGCTTACTCCACAGGTATTCTCTTGGGTTTAGATCAGAGGTCTGAGCCAAGAAGCCTGAGTGAATTTATAATACAACTATGTTTGTGGACATATGTTTCAAATAATTGTCTTGCTGGAGGATCCAATGGAGTGTTATTTGAGGTTTTAGACAGAAGTAGATAGATTTTTATTTGAAATGTCCTGGTATTTAATGCCATGGAGGTGGCATCTGAGACTTGGTGACTCAGAGATGCTACATTTTTCTGTATCTATCCAACAGTTATCCTTCAAGAATCTGTTGTCATCGTCCTTACTGTGGAAAACAAATTGTGTCCTCATCCAGGCAGGTTTGTGACATTTGTATTTGTGGTTATGAGGATTTTTAGGATTTGTGGCATTCCCTGACTTCAGATCAACACTGTGTTCACTTATTTGAATTGTGTGTTCTGTTGTGTTTTGTCTCTATATTATCATAACATCCAGTAAGTCAGGAGAATATGAACATTCTTAAACGCTCTGATCATCATTTACATCTTTTTTTTTAATGTAAAAAAAAGTTTAATATCTTTTATGTGTTATGTTTATACATATTTCTAAGGGTGCCATTCATTGTTGCATATGGTTTTGTTACCAATAATTTATTTTTGAGGAGAGATTTTTACATTCACACTAAATTTATGTGTAAATTCAAATTCTTTGACTTAAAAATCCAATCAAGGCTTGGATCCCACCCCCCCTAATTTTTCTAGTGTGAGATTAAAATGTATATAAAAAGTAGTTTATTCCTTATTAAAAGATTTTTAATAAGAATAAAGAATTTGCACATCCATAGTCTTCAAATCCTTTAAGCTTTCTCAGATGAGAAAAGAACTGTGAAAAGTAACAGCCACGCCTCCTTCTGCAAGAACAAGCAAACTTGCTTACTGAATCTTGCAGATAATCTTTATTTCCAGCCCTTACCTTGCAGCTACACTGTTGGGTTTCAGCCCAGATCTTATACCTACTTAAGATGATCATATTGCATTGGAACTAGGAAAGGATTTAAATTCAGTTCACGGCTGGTTTGTGTGGGAGTAGTGAAATGACTCTATCATTTCAAAATATCAATTACTTTTCAATTAACAGCACTTTCAATTATCATGCACTGTATCGTCGTCTTATGCTCTGCTGCTTCACCACAATTTCACATTGCAGAATGATTTAATTAATTAAATTAAATTGTGTGTGTTAGCGAAAATATCCCAAATCACATCATAGTGAGATTCATTCATTCAATATCTTCCACTTAATCCACACAGAGTCGCGGCCAAGCCAGTGCCCACCCGGCAATTCTGGGCACAAGGGCAGGAACAGCCCTAGACGGAGCGCCAATCCATCGTAGGGCAGACACAGACACACACACACACAGTCGCAGACTAATGGCCACTTATAGAGACACACACATGTCTTTGGACTGTGGGAGGTAAACTTTGTACCTGGAGTAAACCCACACAGACAAGGAGGACATGCAAACTCCACACAGAAAGGACCCAGACCGCTCCACCCTGGGATTGAACTCAGGACCTTCTTGCTGTGAGGCAGCGATGCTACCCACCTAGTCCCCGTGGCACCTTCACTAGTAAGATGTACTTTATCAATTAAGAGTTGGTCATTATAAAGCTAGATTTTTAATTTTGTATTTTTCTCACATCTGAAATTGTGAAAATGGGAGCTTTTAACACCACATAAGTTCAGAGCTTACTGCAAATACCATGGACAGAATAGCAATCTATGACAATGTTATTCAGGACAACTGTAGCAATGCCAGTAAAAATCATTCTGACCAACCTGTGTAACTGGGTGGTGGCCTAGCTTAGTGCTATGTGGGGAATTATAATCCCCAGTCCCAATATCAAAACCACAAACCTATTAGAACACACGGCGAACTGATACAGAATGAGCATAGAACAGTGTTCTAAATGGATTCTTATCTTACCACTTTCCTTTTTATAAGATGTTCTACTATAAGGCAATGGTTTTAGATTGTAGGATTTATATTGTTGCACAATAACTGCAAAACAGTAGAGAAAGTGCATGCTCACAGTGATGCACATGAATAAGCCTATGCTCTTTCCAGTCTACAGATAACAGGCAAAGTGGAGGACCAATCAGAATTTGTCCTGCACCACTACACAGTGCTAACATAACAGGAAGTATAAGGTTGAGGGTGGGGTGTTGAATATTTGTAAACCAGGTAGGAATTTCCCCTACCTGGGGAAAAGCATATGAAAGCATGAAAGTAGTTTCCTTTTATGCAAACATTTATTATCCAAACCATTCTCCATAACAACTTACATTCAGTTAACAGGGGTTCGACTGTATTATATTACATACGGAGAAAATTAGCATTGATCTCAATCCATCAAAACAGAGCAGCCTGGTACTGCTCCGGAATGGCTAAACAGATAATCATTCAATAATTAATTGTGTTTTCTGCCAAGTTAAATTCATGATTAATTAAAAGTTATTTCATTTCATGAGATACAAAAATAACTATTACAATTTTTCAAAGAAAACACAAGCATGCTGGCATATTTTTATACACTTCTCTCTTTTTTATTATTCATTTCAGGGAAGGATATTATGTTATCTGCTTTATAATGAGAAACGAGCTTTCACAGTCATTAAAAAATGCAAATAGACTCTTAAATAGACTCTTGCCCAAAGATATGATTTTTTTTTTAAATGTGGAAAATGTGTGAGCCCTTTAGAATTTCTATATGTCTTCATAAATATCACCTTAAACATCCGATTCTTACACAAGACCTGAATGTAGACAAAGAGAACCAAATTAAACTAATAAGGAATTAATTTTAAGTAATGCAATTATTATAATTGGTAACTTATTTATTTAGTAAAGTGTTCCAATACTGCATATCTGAGTGACAGAAGAACTGCATGGGAAGTACCTTTGGTACCTTTGAAAGTGCTTTTGGTATTTCCTGTGTAACCTCTGCGATAACTGCAACTACATGTTTGCAGTAGCTATTGATCAAGCCTACATATCGGCGTGAAAAACCCTCCATACAAAACAACTTCAACCCTTGGATGTTGGTAAGTTTCCTTAACTCCTTAAACTGCTTGTTGATATATGCAGGTGCGCAAATTGTTTAGAAGCAAAACCTGAATCAGGTTACAATGGATCTAGAGCAGAGGTTTAGAAAGAGCTTAGAAACTGGGTCACAACCTGGTCTTTAATCCTAGTGAAAGGTGTATTATCTGAATCGTTATAACAGGTAAAACTTATTAGAAGGAAAGCAGGGAAAATAACATGCAATCCATAAATCAATAGAGAATCCAATTTGAGCATTAGGCACCACCTACAAGTCACAAAACAAAAACTTATTTGCTAATTTGCCCAAAACCTTAAAAAGTTGGTTCTGCATTTTACTCTGGTGATGGGGATTAGATTTTAAAAAAGTTCAAAAGTCAGACAACACAGAACAACAGGTTCAGCTGTACTTTCCAAAGCATGTTACAAAGACTGAGATTTCCAGCAATACTTCACTGAGGCAAATGTTTAGAGAGAGAACAAAGGTGAACTTTTGGATTTCAACAGGAGTGAAAAAAGTCTTCCCTTCGTAACAGTATATATATATGTTAATCTGGGGTTTCAGTCCACACACTAAAAAAAATCTGCAAATAAGGAACACTACAAAAAAAGTTTATAAAGCACTGTTCTAGAGGATCGAGTGTATACCTGATTGTTGGTTCGTTGCTTACGTGATCCCAACTGTATTGTAATTAGACTAATGAGGCACAACCAGGTGTGTAATTTCATTTACAGAGATCATAATCATTACCGACTTCCTCCAATAAGTAAAAAAAACAAACAGAAAAAACAAATCCCATATAGTGGCATAATGCAGTGGATCCAAACACAAACTGAATACTGAATATAACAACTCATGCTGTCCAATACTATTTATCTTTAGCTTTAGGAGATAGAAAAAAACAGAAATACTGCTAAGAAATTAATTAAATATTAGTTGCACAGCCTTAGATCATCTAAAGATGGTCTTTGTGAGTCCACTGTGAGAAACAGGCCAAAAATAGATGGAGGTAATATGATTTAAATTGATTTGTCGCAATATTTGGACTGTATTAAAAGCTTGAAGATCATTTGAAGAAGAGTTTCCAATGTGAACTATGTATTCAATGCTACCCAGTGTTTGTTCTCTGTCCCATTTTTTTCACAGATTTGTAATGAATGATATTTTGTTGAAAAAAAAAAAGAATCTTCTGTCATTTAAAGATTTTTATCTTTAAGCTTGTACAGAATGGTTGGTCCAAACCAGACTTCTGAAATGAAGGACATGTTTTTGGACCTACTGTGTTTGAACCACCATGGCGTACCTCACCATGTTGCTCTGCCATCAGGCGGATTTTTTTTTCCTTTCGTTTTCTTGCTGTGCTTTGTTTGTTAACGGTAAACCGTTTAAGATTTCTATGATGAACTGAAAGGACAAATCCTGGTATTTTTCCTCTTTTTCTAATCAGAGAATGTATGCTTCTCTAAAAGTTGATTTCTACACAGATTGTTGCAGCATTCACATCTCAACATACAACACCATATGCTGAAATGATTGAGGTATGCTACACTTGAGGGTTAACTGTAAAAAAAAAAAAAAAGATTTATTAATACCAGAGATTGTAGTTCATGCAGTACATGCTGTAAATGTAAATAAAATGTTTGTTTTTCTTAAATTGGAGAGTTTGTCATTGATGCTAACTGTACTTTTCTATGTTGATGGCTAGAGACATTTAATTATGTCTGTATTGTCTAAGATTTATGAACAAAACTTCACATCTCATTCACATCAGAACTGAAGACTATAACTTGAGCCGTGGAATTACATCTACCTGTCTGTCTGCCTGTCTGATAATTTATCCATCTAATCCCTGGTATCTGACTGTACATTCATCCAGGAAATGGGTTAAATAACAAATACTCAGAAGACAGGAATTCTATGTACATTATTTATTTGAGAAAAAGCTCATAACCTTTATACTTTTAGTACTGTCAACTTAATATCAAGCTCAGGAGACTGTCAGGCTTTCTCTAGCTCTCTCTTTCACCTTTATAATTGTGTCTTTAGAGCCTACAAAAAGAAATGGTTATATAAACTAAGAATGTCTGTGTGTGTGTGTGTGTGTGTGTGTGTGTGTGTGTGTGTGTGTGTGTGTGTGTGTGTGTGTGTGTGTGTCACACAGATATAAATAAAAA